>CAEFZX010008939.1:0-37409 GCA_903066825.1 Alfaro cultratus
GGTGGGGGTGTGGGTGGGTGGGGGTGGGGGGGGGGGTGGGGGGGGGTGGGGGGGGGGGGGTTCCCGGGGGGGGGGGGGGGGGGGGGGGGGGGGGGGGGGGGCGGGGAGGGATGTGTGGGTGAATGTGTATGTATGCGTGTGCCCGAGCCTGCAATTCACCAATTTCACCGCTAATTAGCCCACAAAGGCTACCGACGGGGAGGAGCGGTGAGGGGGTGAGGAGGGGAGGGGGGGATACGCGGGAGGTCCAGGGCTTGTGGATGGGGAGGGATGGAGGGAAGGAGGGGGCTGGCACAGCTGAGACTCATGGCATGGGACCAGACAGGCAGTTATGTTCATGTGTGTGTGTGTGTGTGTGTGTGCTGTCGGAGAACATATGTGTCTGAGTGTATCTGTAGCAGTGTGTTGGAGCTCGTGTCCCTCTCACTGCGGCCATGGCTGGGTTGGTTGCAGCTGTAGTTCAGCGAGTCTTAACTCCCGTGGCTGGTCCCAGCATGCCCGGCGGTCCCACTACGCCCACTGGCGCAGGCTGTTGGTCTTCTGCCATCCCTGACTCGATGTGTGTGTGTGTGTGTGTGTGCAAGTGTGTGTGTGTAAGAGAGAGAGACAGAGGGAGGAAGCAATGAGAGGGAGAGATTCACATCCCTCCTGCCAATTGTTTTACTCTGAATCAGACTGGGGCCTTCCAGGGAGGCAAGGCTGACTGGCTCCCCGCCCATCAGAGCGATGGAGACTCTCCAGTATCTTCTATTGTCTTTTTTTGCTATTTTATATTATTAGTGTTGACTTTATGCATTAAAAAAACATTTAGATCATGTGTGTGTGGTAGAACTAGAAACTATTTTTTCCTTGAACTGTCAGGAAATGATTATAGATAATAAAAATTGTACTAATTTTTAAAATAATTTTCAAATAAACGGTTTTTCCATTCTTTTTTCTTACAGTTTTAACTTGCTTTTGCGTTTATTATAAATGTCTACTGTAAATTACACACATTTTCAATAAACAATATATATAGATATATAATTTAAAAAGCCAAACCTAAACTTTTTATAGTGTTGGTTTTTCTTTTCTTTATTTTTTTTTTAATTTCCATAAAATTAATTTCCAGTCTTCCTTTCCTTCCCCACCTATTAGTTTAGATGTGGACACCAGACAGTCGAATCATGAAACTAAATCAGTGGAAAAAGCACAACAGATGACATCAAAGGAAATGAATCTACCGATTTACATCAGATTCTATATATTTTACCTCCATGACATGAAAACATTTGTCTTTTTACAAAGCTTTTGACAGCTGAACCTGCCAAGCAAATAGCAACTCTCCATATTAGCTCAAATGCAGCATAAATTTAATTTTAGCAAAACACTCATGTAATAAGTAACACATCTTAATGCATATTTTTGCTTCTGGTGCTGGTTTTGATTGGTTTAAACTCGCTGTAAAGAAGTACAACATCTTAACATTACTGGAATCAGTTTGTTTATTTACAGTGAACGTTCATAGTGAACAACTTGGTAAGTCTGCAGCCATTTTCAAAATAGTGTGCAAGTAGTTTTAACAATTTTTGTTGTTTTACTGTCACAAAACAATCCTGATAAGTAGTTTACTAACACCTGAGCGGTAGAGGTGTGCAATATCTTGGTATTGATCTGATACAAAGTAAATACAGCAAACCGATACTGATACTTTTTATTCAAGTTTTATGTATCGTCAGACTTCTGGCTTTTTATTTTGTTATTTTTTCTTTTAAAATATTTTGCTAAAACATAGGACAGAATTTGGACAAAGCTGCGAGTGCCTTCAACATATTTTGAAAACATAAACATGATAAGAATAAAACAATAGCTGAACAAAACATTTATGTGCATCTATTTTTGAATAAACAAAAGTGCAAAAAATTATCTTTTGACAACAAATCAAAACAAAATCTCTTTTGAGGCAGAATTGAGAAACTACAAAACCAAAACGAGAATAAATTGTCAAGAGAGAATGTGAAACTAAAGTATCGATTTTATCATACGAGCATCAATCCGATACTGATACCAACTTGTATCACTATTGGATAATAGTATTGATATTAGTGGCATTATCGAAAGTTCTTGCCTAAGAAAGTACTGTGTAACTACTCAGTTAGCGATGTCCGTACCCACTAGTGCACATGTGTCAAACTCGAGGCCCCTGGGCCAAATATGGCCCACCACAGCTTTTAATGTGGCCCTATAGATTCTAGACTAAGCACTAAATATGCTTAAATATTATTTTATCACTCAAATCAATGCAGTTTTTGTCTGTTTATGCCAAATTATATCAATCAGTCCCTCCAGTTTCTTGAGAATTATCGTATGTCAACAAATTGCGCTAATAATTGGGAGTTTGTTGCAGATTTTTCTCAACAATTGTACAAACTTTCTTTCTTGTACTAAACAGCTGTCTCCGCTGTTAATTGATGTCAGATTATAGTCCATGATCTAAACAAGTAATTAAAAAGTCGCATTTACCGACATAAATAAGCACAAATATTTCCAAACACTTTGATTTTTATTGCAAAAAATCATGAAAAGAATCACAAAATCCTGGAGGGACTGAAAAGATGTTGAATAATATTTAATTTTAAGAATTAAATTTTTTTCTTTTACCAGTTTGTGAACGGGTTTTATTAATACATTCTGGTGCAACCGGCCCTTTAAGAGAATTCATGATTTTGATTTGATCCAAAACGAAATCGAGTTTGACATCCCTGCACTAGCGGAACAAGTCAGCGTTGGGCCGGGGTGCGGGGCTAATGACCGGGCCCTATATCCAAATAATAAAGCTCATGATAATTTAACTTTACAACATAGATATGCCACAGAGAGCGACTATGTCATTTTGAAATCCATTTGACATGAAGTACAACAAACCCAGAGAACAACAGAAACATCAGGCTACTGGTCACTAATTATGAAACAAGACAAAGTCAAATCAATTCCAAGGATGTGTTCGGATCATTTTGGCTAGAGGGAGCCCTCCCAATCCCCCCTGACACTCTGCCCCTGTCCATACCTCATCTTTAAATGAACTTTAAATTTCATCTTTAAATATTGACAGATATTCACAACATAAGGATTTAAGTCTCGAAAAAACCTGTTATGTTGCCATCTGGATGAGAATACTCTAGCTGGTAGCCCGCTAATAGCTGTTAGCCCGCTAATAGCTGTTAGCCCGCTAATAGCTGTTAGCCCGCTAATAGCTGGTAGCCCGCTAATAGCTGGTAGCCCAATAATAGCTGGTAGCCCGCTAATAGCTGGTAGCCCGCTAATAGCTGGTAGCCCGCTAATACGCTAGCTGGACATTAATGCTGTACGAAAAACAAAACAAACCAAAAACAGCAGCTTTTTGGTCGAAGCTGAGCGATAAGACGTGTGCACTGGGAGCTGTAAATAATGCACCCTGTTGTCCAGAGGAGGGACATTAATTGAATTTGCCCTCAGCAGTCAGTCATGTCGATTCACCTCCATACCAAAGTTGTATATTATCATCCATAGATCATTAAAAAAAAAGATATTCTCTATAAAACAACAATAAAAATCCTTCCACTGCAACAAATGGAGAAGAGAATTAAGTCATTTTGTGAAACAAGAGAGGTCGCTGTGGACACGCGCAATCACTCCTGAACCTTAGCTTGTTTTCTGAGCTTAGCATATAAACTGGACCACATGTAGCGTTTTGTAAACAACTAAGATTAGACAACATGCTTGATGGAGAGTAGGAGAAACCCTTCTTTCATACATTTCCTTAAAAACCTAAAGTAGTCTCACGTTTAGCTGCCAAACATGAAACACAGCTAACAAATAGATGCTTGTTTCCCACTTATGAAAGGTAGCTTTTTACACCCAAGACCTTCAAGCATCTGAAACAACTGAGAAACACTTGACTTTGATTTTCAAAACAGCTCATTCAGGATGCTGAATGAAGTGTAATACTTCTCTGCTACAACAGCATTTGTGAGATCCCAGAGAGCGTACATGGACGGAGGCAGTTTCTTGGTTAAAAAATATTTCTCAGACAACCATTTAACACAGCGTGGTAAAAAAGGAAAGAGCTGAGGCCTGTGTGTGAGCAAATGGCTCTCCTGGCCTGCCTCTTCTCTCCACTCGCCGTTGATGGATTAACGCTCTGGACAGGTTTCAGCCCTATTGATCCCACCTGCCACGCTGCTCCCATCAGGCTGCGGTGTGTGTTTGTTTGTGTGCGGACGGGACAGAAAGCGGGGGACAATGGGAGGCCTGGTAGAGGTTATCTTGAGCGAAGCTGCAGGTGAATAATTAGCATTTCGCCGTTAGCGTTAGAGGCACAACAGTGAGTGAGGGGAACCTGAAAATGTACGTTAAAAGGAAAGCTTGGTGCTAGTTGCAGATTTGTGGAGTGAGTGGGAAGCATTTATCTGATTACAATAGTAAATCTGCTTCTAGGGAAAATGAGGAATATCTTGTTGTTTCAAGCAAGTCTGAGATGTGAATTTAAACTTAATGAGCCTGCTTAGCATGACGATCGCTTTGTTTTAATTTGAACCGCGGCAGTCGTCATTCAGAGAGTGAGCCAGGTTATTTTCTTGGATGTAGAAAGAGCTTATAGATTACAGGTTGAAATTAATCTTTTCTGACTTAAAGCAGCAGTATGTAGCTCTGATGAAAATGTTGTTTTTTTTTTACATATTTGTTAAAAAGATAAGTATGTTGTGACTGTATAATGTGAGAGAGAATCTGTGCTTTCTCCATATGAGTCTGCTGTCATTGGAACAAATGAGCAGTGGCTCCGTCAGAAACAACCAATCAGAGGCAGGAGGAGGGTCTTAATGCTGTTAATCATCCTTGTGTGCTGACTGCTTGTAGCTTCCTCCTTTCTCACTGCTACACTGGTTTACCACTATGAAACCGTCACTGAATGCGAAGGCGAGTTAGCATGGCCACCGATGACGGCAGACAAACGTTTTCTTTCCTGAAGCGGTAAGTTGTTTCTTCGCCATTAGTACGTTGAGCAGGACGTACACGAGACTCACAGAAGCTGGAATAGATGGTGGGTATTGATCGTATTGTTTATCAAATAAAATAAAAAAAATGTTGACTCTCGATACATTTCAGTTGTTAGCTATAAAACAAAACTGACATTATTAACGCAAACGTTAATTTTACTACATTCTCCACTGTTTGCTCCACAAGACCATCAAAAAATATAAGTAGATCATACTTATATTCTGAGAGATGCTTTTGAGACTCTTATCAAAGTGAATGTATTCCGTAAAACTGAAACGAAATACTTTTTTTCACGTCACGCGATCAACAACCGGACGTTACCACTGGCGGAAGAAGAAAACATGAGCATGAGCATCTAATGGCTTATTGGTGAACAAACTTGTGATTTTCATTATGTTTTATTTCATGGAAACACCACAACTGCGAAGTTGGGGCGAGGGAGGTTGTCACAACTACAGAAAATATCGTTTGCGCACATCTGTAATGGAAGCTAATGCTAAAGCTAAAGCTAGCTAATAGCTGTTTAACTTTAGCTTCTGTCAAGTCAGAACTGATCATAAATCTCACTCCAGTCAACACCACAGGCGGAGGAAGCGCCGAGCTGCTACTAGATATTTTTGGGAAACCGTTTTTCGACGTTGCTTCTCCTTTAGACGGAACCATTTCCGTCGCGCTTCACGAAGACGGCCGAGTTTCGTTCGCACAAGGCTGAGGGCGGGCCGTGTTTCCGTCAGCCGGTGTTTGGGATTCAGCGGCGGGACTCGCTCCGTGCGGCGGACTATCACCGCGCTCCACGCTGCTCTTATCTAACTAACTGATAAATAACACGGTCTGTCACAACGATAACAAGGTCAACTCAATGGGCTGACCAACAGCGACGTGTCGCCCAAAGCGGCGCGCGGTCACGTCTGACGCCTGCGCTGACCTCCATGCTAATGAACAAAAACAGAGGGAGAGCGCGAGGAGGAGAAAGGAGCGAGCGAATGAATATGAATGGAAAGCAAATCTATGAGAAACACACACCTCCTTTAAATAACCCCCCTCCTTCCTCCGCTGCCTTTCCTCGTGCTCTCTCCCTCCCCCCTCCTCGCTGTTATATTTTATTCTCCAACGCGTGGTGAATTTAATAAATATATGCAAATGTGTGCTGTGGAACATGACGAGTGTAAATCAGGCGAGGATGTTCTTTGAGCGCTGCCGAGATTGAGGCTGAGAGCTGACCCTGGGTTAATCATTTTTCACTTCCCTATCGCATTCAATTCTGCAGCCGCCGTGCGCGTGCGTGCGTGTGTGTGTACAGGCGTGCCGCTGCGCGGAACGCGGCACGCTTGTGCGTGAGCGCGCGCGTGTGTTTGCATCTGCAGGCAACAGACAATGCATTTTAAACTTTGTATACATAATTAAGATCATATTTGGTTTCAAATTTATGCATAAAGAGGAAATGGGGGGAAAAAAACAGACATTCATGCTTTAGGAAAATATTAAATCTGACTCTTGGCATTTCTCAAGTTTGCTATGGATTTATTTCCTTGGAAGTGTATTTGCACATTCGAATTGAAGTGACTGCGGGTCTCTCAAACTGCGCTTTGTTATTCTAAAGGGTTTAATGTAGCCATGAGAGGTCAGGGGATCTAACAGCGTTGAGTGAGCGCTCCCGCGAAGGCCTGTGAAGAAGTGTGCTCCGTCACTGCCACTGAGGCGCACATCCTCACCGCAGGAAACTATCTCAACTTGTAACTCCACTCCCTGACTGCTCCATTACAGGTTTACTTCAATCTTCTTCTTTTTTTCTACCCTGCGGCTAGATTAATCGTTTGAAACAAACAATGCGGCGCTAGCGCGTTATCCGCAATCTAGAACCAGGTGTTTGGTGTGTAATTACTCATCGTGCTGTGCAAAAAAAAAAAAAAAAAAACACCAAAAAATTTCCGACACCTCTTTCTGGATGGTTCGACTTACCTTTTTCATGTGGAGATTTGTTTGTTTTACCGCCGAGAAGCTAATCGTTTTGTCTTTCATTGCAGGACTTTGCACAGTTGCTCTGAAGAGCTGCAGGAGGGATTACATGACTGACGTTTTTATGAGATGAAGCTAACCACAACTGCTGAGGCGAGACAGTGGTGGAGAAATAGCAAACCTGCAATCAGGAAAATAGTAAGACACAACATATTGAAATAGTATTATAATCAGAAGGTGAGTAGCATCCCATTGCAAAGCCATTTGGTTTAAAGGGACAGTGGTATGTTTTCCAGCAACATAGTGTCATTTTATAGCACATTCAAGTAACTGTGTTACATTCAGATGCTATACATGCTGTATACATCAAATATGAAATTGGGCCTCTGTCTCTTTAAGAAACTCCTGCTCTTTATGAAACTCCGCCTTCAGGAAATGATTGCAACACGGCTCCTCTGTTAACCCTTTAACAACGTTTTTACCACTGCTGCACTGAGAATAAGAATAACTAATGACAAGTCTCCACTTTAGATTATTTTTTTTTACTTAAATCTTTAAAGTTTGTATGTGAAATAAGAAGAAAGTCTCTGTTTCACAACATCGTTAGCGCAAACAAGGCCTTAAGGTTTGATTGAGTTTCATCGCCACAGCCTGACCAGTTGCGTTTACAGTAATGAAAAGCCTAATGCACGCTTTTACCTCACGGCTACTATCTCGCTTAGCAAATTGGATCACATTCATTTGAAAGTAACCAAATTGGTAACGCAACAAAACAGAACAGAGGCGAGCATGCCCTATAGAAAATGAGACAAATTAACAAATCCTCTTTATCTTCTTCACAACCGTGTCAACAGATAAAGATTTAACGTTGTGCTTCCCTCATTCCGGTACCGGTGTGGCTCCGGGTGATAGAGTTCTTCTGCTGCCGTCGAAAGCTCCGCTCCTCACCGCCACCCGTGTCTCAGAGCGTCCTTGGACGAGAGACGCCGCGATCAGCGGGCGACTGCAGAAGAGAAAGCTCTGCACAGATGCAGAAACACGTGTAGAATAGGAAGAAGAGCGAAGCGATTGACGTTGTAGAGCAGAAGCCTAGATGAAAAAGAAGATGGATAATGGCTAATAATTTACGATAAAAATTATGTCTCAACGTCTTGAAGCCATTTGATATTTATGTTTCTCTTTCCCAAATGAGGAGTTACGATCCAATCCAATCTCTCATGTCCCCTTTCACCAGTTGACCCAATTTCCTGTGGTTTTATGTCAATTTTGTGACATGTCTTATCCAATAGGATTACAATATATTTTATTGTAATTGTTGGTTTAATAAGGTTATTTAATACTGAATATAAAATAACCTTTTTGTTGTGGTAGGCTTAGACTGGTATGAGATTCCTGAGTAAAATTAGTTTATACATAGATTTTCTTAAAGCTAATTGTTATTATTGAAAGCAGAACAATAATACTTATTCACACTGCTACTAGTATAGTGTAAGGTATTTATTATACCACTTATAGGTATATGTAATTTGGTTTTTATTTAATTTCAAAAATATACACACCAACTTAATTAGTAGTCGTTTTCAAAATTCTTGTCGCGTAGATCATCAAATCGTTGAGATTTTGCTCTGTATAGAGCAACAATAGGCCTACAGAGAAGACTCCCAATCATGATTTTATAAGGTTGTTTAGGTCTGGGATCAGAAAAAAGGCAGCTAAAATCTCTGCAGACCCCACATATGCTGGACACAAGCTGTTCAGACTTTCCCAGGATGTTTCTCTACTGAGTTCTCACACCAGTACTGTGTATTTATCCTAATTCATCCGTGCCTTATTTACAGAAAAATATTTTGTTTGGGTGTCCCTTTCTATATATTTATGTTTAAAATGTTTTCATCGAGAGCAAATGCGTCAAACTTCCTGTTTGTGTGCGTAAGCTTGTCGAGTAACGCTGACTCTGACAGCAACAAGATGTTAGTTGGCTGACTTGTTTGTCGATATGCTCAGGTAGCTAGCCTGCAAACAAAAAAAAAATGCTACATGTAGTTTGTGAGATAAAATAATAGTAATAAAGTGATAAACCAGCAGATACATTCAGATTTTCCCAGATTTAGTTTGAGACACATCAACTCTATCAATCAATCTATCAAATTTATTTGCGTTGCCCATGCTTCACATCATAAAAACACAAAAACAAACAATTGAATCATTACATTTTTCCAAGTGCCGCCATTACACACCAAAAATGTTGGTTAATGTCTCGTTTATTATGGTGCAAATAAGAAATTATATATAATTTCAATATAAATAAATATTTATTGAGAAATAAATAAACAATTGCTCCACAGCCAATTAGCTTCTTCAGAACAAATTGAGGGAAAAGTATTACACACATGCTTCTAGGTGAGATTTACCTAAATACCTCGCACATCCAGCACTCATGAATACTCACTCCATTGTTGTGTTCATTATGTTTTTACCTCCCTGAATCCTCTGAGACACGTTTTACCGCTGCAACAAAAGAAGAATGACGACGTCTGTGCTTTATAAGGAAATTGAGAGCTTTTATTGTTTTCATCTGAAATGGTACGGTAATCTCCCCACGGCCAATAAAACCGGAACCCGATAGCCTGGTTTAAGTGGCTGGCAAGATTTTTAGGAAGGACTCCGACCCAAGCCTGGGCTTTTATGACAGACAGATGCTGAGACAGGCAGCCTGTGTCATGCTACGTTCAGAACGTTCCCTCTTTACAGATTTTCAGCCTCTTCCCTCAGGCCGTAGGTAAAAAAAAACAAAGCGTCTACGAGGAAAAAAACCAATAGAGATGGAGTCTCTTTTATAGCTGCTGTTATTGTAATGCTTAATAACATGAAGCCATAAGTGTTTTTTGTCTGTGTATTCGTACGTTACACTTTGCTGATGCTGAATGATCACGCTCGGGCGTTTCTGGGTTTGTGTTTCAGTGAATGGAAATGCTGTGAAACAATTTCCCAGTGGGGAAAGTAAAATGACGTTCCCTGATTGACGTTCTGTGACAAAGATATTCGATATTACCCGGTCATGGGGACGTTCGGCACTGTTTTGATTTCAACAGCTGGATTAGCAAGTAACCGTACTTTTCCAAGAATACTTGCTAAAACAACTTACTCCTGTAAGAATCAGCTTAAAATAAGATGTTAATCTAAAAATAAAGGATGCATAAAGTGTTTTTGACGGGCTAATTTTACTGTTTTTCAGTAAAGTGCTTATTACAGTCAGCTGACGTAGTGCGTAGCAGCAGGTTGGAGAGGGGCAGCACTCCATTATGCATTCCTTAGTGAAAACTCCAAGAATTGAGATAAGAGGATCTCATGATAAGGACCCGTCACAGAGGAACAGTGTGACAGAAACTGCAAATCTGAAACCTTAGTTTTTAAGTTGATATACCTTGATGCCAGTAATTGAACAAGGCCTTATTAGTGATAGGGGTGGAACAGTACATGTATGACATGACTTAATAAACTGATTTACCACTATACCCCTATAATTACTATGTTAATAACTGCTGCTACTTAATAAATCATTAATAAAAAAATATTCATTCATACTCACATTTTCTTTACTTTTTTGGTTTCTTTTCTGTCACTGAGACATTCCCATCCTTCTGTCAGTTTTAGCAGCTGAACCACAGTCCGCTCAGCTGACCCAAAATATTTTACTGTCCTGTCCTGCTTTCCTATAATATAATAGCTTACCACATGTTGCATCTAAGGAGCTCTTTGTAATAATGATGTTGTGCAAACTAATCATGCTATGACGACTGAAATTCGGTTCATCACGCAGGCCTTTTGGAGCTGATTTTGAGAGCGAGCGGCAAAAACACCTAACTGCAGGCCATCCCATCTTCTTCATCGTTTGACGTGATTGGATCGACTTACACTTGACAAATCCTGAATATAGCCGGCATTGTGCAAACTCGAAATTTACACTAGCACATTAAACATGGTTAATGGCCCTTGTTAAAGGCAGAACTCTTGTAACACTGATCCACGTGAGCCGAACACTGAGCAAAAAAGTCTCCGTATCTCGTTTTATCACCTCCAGTAAGCCGTGAGTTTAGAGGCAATTAGCTTCCCTGTGTTAGATTTAGGTTTTTAGCGGCTAATAACTTCTGCTTTTATGAGATAACTCACAAATAATGTTTATTCTTTGTCTTCTTTATAGGGAACTTCTGTTAATTTGTTGAGTGTGCGTCCGGTGACAAATGGGAAATAACCGAAAGCGGCTATCTTACTGATGCAACGACCAACAAAACGTTCTTAGCATCTCCACATTTTGACCCTACAATCCAACTGCAGTAAGCAGAATAAGGGCCGATCACTAAACGCAACGTCAGCTGCAAATCCGCAGGAGACTGTCCATGGTTCCTACGTTCTACCAAGGTGAGAAAGTGGTCTTCTTTGCTTTAAACGCTGCGACTAAAGAAGAAAACACAATTTTTAGCCCGTGTACACTGAAAAACATTCGTATTTTATCCGACTTTAAGAGAATACTAAAGATTATTTGTTACAGCTAATTTTGTAAGTCTTGCTCACGCTATAATTCTGATTTGAATAATTCTGAAATCAAAGTTATATCTTGGCCACCTCTGAAAAAATGCTGGTCATTTTTTGTCATGTGGACCAAAATTGTTGAGTCTAAAGTCATCATGAGCCAGACAACAAAAAGAAAATCAAGTAAATAAAGTAGTCCGATTTTTTATTTTTATTTTCACTAAAAAGGAGATATTATTCCAAAACCTAACAAGGATTTCTTTATGTTGTTACACAAAAAGCAACAATTTTTCCAATTCTTCTAGGCTTGGTTGAAAATATTTACTCAGTAACAATAACAGGACTAGGGGTCTTTCAAAACTCTTGCTAATACTTAGCCAACTTTAATCACTGAATTAAAATCTGATTTGTGTGCAGCAAATCAAAGTTTTTATCCAGAGACCTTTTTGGTAAAAGTCTCTGGATAGACCAGGCTCCCTCTAATCGCTACTGTTTGGTTAAAAAAAAGATACACTGTGTTGTATTTAGCATTTTTCATTGCAAGAAAATTGTGTCAGCAATTATTGTACCTTGATTAGAACTAGAAAGTTTAATAAACAAATTTGCGTCATTCTTGAACTGCAGTTGGGGGCCGACAAATCCCAGGCCCACGAATGTCCTTTGGACACCCCTGGGATAAAGTCATGGTCATAAATGGATGACCCAATAAATAAATTCATACATATAGTCTGTGTTTTTTTTCTAGTTACAGGACCCTAAAATATTTTATCACACCACCCCTATTAATGTTTTTCAACCAATTTAATCAGAAATGATTTAAAATGTCCTGCTGGCTCTTTGCTGTTGCTGTCATTGCATCTTATCAATGTCTGAGGATTTCAACCTTCATCTTTAAATAAATTTTTTTTTTTTTTTTTTTTAAACCGATTCAGACTGGGTGTTGTGGGGACTCTAATTTTAAGCAGACCTACTCATCGCCCACTCAACGCTCTTTTTATTGAAAATAATTAAAAGTGCCAAAATAGCTCTAATAATTAACATTAGTAACACAGAAGCAGTGTTAAGTTTTGTTTCAGAGGAGAAAAAAAACAAGAAGCTGACAATTTACACTCACATTTTTGCTGTAAACTTTTAATTTACTACCATGATATCGTAAAAACTTTGAGCTTTCTGCAAAGTTTTATGATTCCAGAGGAAGTGGCCAAAGTACGTTGCTAGTTAAGAGTTTCTAACTTTGTCCTTTGTCTTACTTCTGGAGCTTTTGCAAGTCATGTCTAAAAACGGTCGCGATGAGAGCAGGGGAGGAATAAAAAGGTTAAAGCATTAATTAGATACCTCTTCCACAATCTCAAATGCTCTCTAGCTCTAAAGAAAATCAGGGCTGGACTCTTTAAAGGAATATTCATACATTCAATCTGCTCAAGTGTTTGTCTGGAAAAAATGTTAATATACAAATACCTTAGAAGCTTCAGGTATTAATTAAAAGAGTTGTTGCTTTTGTGTATGTCTGTAATCTATTAGTTACAAAAAGTCTAACAGATTTATTTCCATGCAATAAACATACATTATGATGTGATAGAAAATATATTTAGCAGACAGAAGTGAAAATAATCCTTAAATGCTCAGTAAATAACGTCTACTTAATGAGAACTCATATAAATATATATATATATGTATATATATATATATATGTATGTATGTATATATATATATATATATGTATATATATATATATATATATATTACAATTTTCACATAAGTTTTGGTAAATTAAATGTCTGGATACTTATTTTCAGTACAGATACGATCCACGGATCATTAATAATAAGAAATTAATTAAAACAAAACTTTAGACTGATTATTACTGAAGCATATATCTTGTACTTTTAATGTGTTTGTTGTTGTCATGTCACTGAAGATCCTGACGATGCGTTTTCTTCCGTTGTTTAATATATTCTAAACGTTTTTCCAGCAGAGATGGGGGGTTTTTTCATTACCGTACAATCATACACTTCTCAAGAGCCACCATAATTATTTTTTAAAATATACGACTGTTGCGAATTTTGTGTCTGGATTTGAAAACATTTGAAACACAGAAATGTCCATGTTTTTTCTCAAAAATTTCTGCCATTTCTCTCAAAATTTGTGAGTTTTCTTCAAGCAACTTTTGAACGTTTCAAACTCAGAAGTTTCCCAGTTTTTTCTAGAAAATTTCTGAGATTAATCTGAAAATTTGTCCGGTTTTTTTTCTAGCAAATTTTTTGACTTTTCAAATGAAACGTTCAAGCTTTTTCTAGAAAATTTCTCAGATTAATCTCAAATTTTCTGTTTTTTCTAGCAAAGTTCTTTTTATTTTTTGGAAACTCAGAAATTTCTGTTTTGTTTTTTTCCATCTGCAGCGGCCCTAACACGCCGTGGTAGACCTGCACCAATTTCTATTCAATGTGAGTTTATGCCACTCGCAGCGACAATATATGAATTTAAAGCTTTTGTACCACATCTTTACGAGGGGTGCTGTAAATGACAAAAATCCTTCAGGTGGAATTTGAGGTGTGAAAAGACGGGCTTTGTTGGCTGCGCTCGAGTGTCAGCGTAGTTTCTGTCGGGAGCAGAGTTCACTTTGTGATTTTGCTGCTGATAAATTCCTTCGTTTGCTTTTCGAAGCAGAAGAATGTGTCTCCTAATCAAGCAGAGCCTCCATGTTCTGAGATCTTGACCCTTTTTGCTTAGCTCTTTTTTTTAGGCTTTAGGAGGTTTTTGCTTAGTTAACGAAAGGAGCAAATCTTTTGGGAAAAATTCCTCCGAATATGAACTTAAATGACAACCTAAATGTTTGTTTTCTTGAGGATGAAACTTTATCGGCAACATTTAAAATCCATACATTTTCTATTCAGCATATCCAATCAGTCGGTTATATGGGATTATGTTGTGAAAACGTGTTGTATGCTTTCTCTCTGCTTCCTCCCACTGTCCACAAACCTGACTGCTCATTGGTCTCTCTAAATTGTCCTTATATACGATGAGTGTGTGTATTAATGGTTGTTTGTCATGTGTGTTTCCAGCTGCATTTCCTTTAATCATAACTGCGCAATTTGAAATTTCAAAAATAAATTCGCTTAATGGAAACGCGGCAAATAGTTTTCCGAGAAAAAGTTTTACCGCTGGGATGAGAAGGTTGGTTTAGTTCGCAAGAATGGAACAGAAACACTTTTTGTTTTCTCTCATCATACGAGTCACATGATCAACAACCAGGAAGAAGAAGACAACAGGAAGTAGCTGGAGGATGATATATGGAGGATATTTTTTAACGACTTATCTCATGAGCAAACTTATTCACAGGGAATTTTAATCAGGTTTCTTTCACTATTTCACTACTAGCTTTGCTCACCTTTGATATGGAAACTCAGCTTCTGTTTTGCCCTGTGATAGACTGCGACAAGCGCATTAGCTAGTTGGTCCAATTTCTTTTATTCTATGAAAAATGTTCACACATTTCTGTATGCATTTGAACTATATTACAAAGAAGTGTAACACACAGTAATCCTGTCATAGAATTTCAAACCCCACCTTAAGTGGAGCGTACCGATGCTATGCTAGCTATTGAAATGTGTTTACTGTTTGGTTTTTTTGTCAATAGTTCTTTGTTAAGCGCAAGTGTAAGAGTAAGACATAATTGTTCTCAGATTTTCCCCAAATATCTCTAAATACTGTTAGCAAGGCAACTTTGGTTTAAGCTAGCTAGCATGGTATTAGTAACCTTTGACGATCGAGGTGTTCACTGACTCAGACACTTTGTTCAGAGTTGTGTCTTTTACCTGGGAAAACTGTAAGTTGATTACAGCACAACCTTTTAGGTGTGAACAGTATTTGTCACCAGGCCATGGAGAACAGCCGTCATGTCACAGTAAAACTGATTGTTGTTTTTTTCCCCTTATCTGGTTATAGGATTCCCACTACCCAAAACTTAAAAGAAAACAAATACCATAAATACATTTAGATTTAAATTGTTGGGGAGGATGGATCAATCTTTTTATCATTTCTGATGTAGAAATGATGATTGTCTTTTTTGTTATCAGTTATCTTTACAAATATATCCAGTGAAAAACAGCTTTTGTGTCAATGTATTTGGTAGTTTATAACTGTTACTAGTTAATCAATTAACAGCCTCACAAACTGGTGACATTTCTAAATTCATTCATTACATCGTTGGAGGTTCCAGGGAACCATGTATGTGGAGGTAGGAGTTGTTTCGGCTAGCAAGGATGCTTTGAAGGGGGTGAAAGGTCAAATGTGACGTTTTCATGTGCGCGACATTATTTATTCAATAAATAACATTCAGAAATATTGTCAATCTAGAGAATTCACCTTTAGATCACTAGTTCACAATTTAATCATTTGTGTTCAAAGCAACAAAAAAGAAAATAAATCAAAACACGGACAATAAAATAGTGGCTCCCCAAATCTAATTAGTAACCTTTGACCAGACATGGAAACCTCTACGACTTACTGACTTCACATGGCATCTTTAATGAAGTTAGTTTTACTTTTAAATAATATAAGGAACTTTGATGTTACAGACAAGAGAAGACGAGCAGTGCCTAGTAACCTCTGACCTCTCATGCAGTGACCTGGTAGAGATGGGCTCTGTTAGGTTCAAAATGTACAAGTAAAAACAACAGCAGGGTGACGTTACTAAAGATACGCTCTCTCAATAAACGGAGCAACACTGTCAGTGCAACCTGAAGAAACATGATTAGATATATTTTAATTGCTTAAAATTTCAACTTTAGCTCCTGATGACCATTATTTAGTAATATTGTTCTGTATGTTTTTTGTGATTATTTCATGAATCTATAGTTACTTATGCTAACAATACAAGTTTATCCAAGTAAATTAGTGTTATAATAAGCACAGTGAGACAAAAATCTATTCAGAAACTTATTTAACTCCATTTTCTGTTACGCTGGATTTTGAGACTTTCTGAAGGCCCAAAAAAGACAAAGGGTATTTCTGTTATTACATCATTTATTGTGAACTTTGACCTGCTGACGAAGTTTAGCACAAGTGCCTAGAAATACCTGTTAGCGCTTTTCTCTGTTGTCTGATTTATCCATGACATACTTTTATTAGTAGAGCTGTTCATCGCCAGGCTTTGTGTTTTCCTCTCGGTAAATCTTTTTTGCCACGTTTATTGTAGTGATGCCGTTTGTTTTCCTCGGCCTGAGACTAATCCTCGCCCTCCTTGAGGCGAGTGTGTCACCTGTGAAAACACTCCAGGAAATCCTCCGGAGCCCTCGTGCATGGGCTCGCTCTCGGCGCCTCCGCTCCTCTCCGCCATTGATTGGCGGATTCGTCGCCACGGGCTTCTTCGCTCCGCTCTTTTCAAACGATTGCGCTTCTAATCAAACATAATTTACTCACTATCTGAGCGCTCTCCGCAGCCCCGCTCACCCGCGCTCACCCTCACCCGTCCTCACCCCTTCCCCCCCCGACCCCCACTAGCCCCTAGCCCAGGGCCTGTTGCCAAGGCAACCGGCATCTAATTTCTGAAGTGTCAGTTTGCATTATTGTCTTCACGCTTTCCAGCAATAACCTCTCTCCTCTTTCTCTCTCTGGCCTGTTTGTCTGTCGTTTCTGTGCAAACACACACCGATACTCATACATGCAGCAGACACACACACACACACACACACTTTCTCTCTCCCTGCTTGTTCTGTGCTTCCTCTATGGCCTCTTGCACTTTATCCTTTAGATTTTTTTTTTTTTCAGAGCCGTCTCCTTGAATTCCTTCTCTTTCACACACACACAATGCAACCCAAACAAAACATCATGCATAGAATATGTGCTGCGGCTGCAGAAGAAAACCCACACCAAACATTACGCTAGCTCTGAGTCTGAACAAATCCAGAAAAAGAACACCTGGAAAACGACGCGCATGTGCATACAATGCAATAATAATAACAGAAATGTGTTCAGGTGGGAGGGAAGAATGGATTATAATACATAAACAGCAAAAAAGACTGGTGATGTTGACATCAAACTGCAATGTTTGTGTATAAATATTAAAAAGAAAATCAGTTACACAATTATTTGTTATTTTGTGCTAATTAATCGCTGTTTGATGCCATTAAAAAATAAGTTAAGCAAAAAATAATAATTTTGAAACCTCGTTACTGATGAAGACAACAGAAATTGGCGCCTTCGTTAAATCTGACTAACGAAGCCCATCAATTCTTACCAGGTACGTTAGCATTAAATTGTCATGTGAATTTTAAGTTGACTTTTAAAATGTCACAAAAAAAAGAAAAAGGAAATGCAAATTGGGTGTGTCTCCATCTTCGACACGTAAAGCATAGTTTCATCAGATGTTAATGCTACGTAGGGCTGCAACAAACAGGAAGCAGAGATTGTTTATCATGATAAGAATAGTTGTTGTTTTTAAAGAAAATAATTGAATCGTTATCACAATGGTATCATAAAATGTCTACACTCCAAAGTCCACATTGCCCACCACTAGCACAGACCCACCAGTGGATGGGAGATTTCGCTATATCAGAACTTATTCAGTAAATGTGTTTCCATCTCACTTTTTCGCACAGTAACTCTTTTCCAGAAAAGCCAAGAACCACCACAAGCAAGTGTCAAACGTTTTGGCAGCTGTTTCGACCTTTTTGTAACGCGATACTTCAAAATTTGCACCAAATTTGAAGCTTTATCTGGGATCTCTAAACACGACACGCTGTGCAGCCTCCACTTCCACAGAAACAAAACTCTGCACCTGTTTCATTATATTCAGTCAGTAAAGAAGAAAAAAAATTAGGTGAACTTCCAATTTTTGGTTTGAATAAAAAAAATAAAAAATAAAAAACTGGCAGGAAAAAAAAATAACCGCACTGAAAGAAAGAGGAGCTCAGGTGGCTGCTTGAAGACAGTGAGGTGATACCACAAAGTGAGCAGCGGACTCATAAAACAGTTATGTTAAGTGGAGCGTTTTTGAAGGTCGTAAGTGAGTACTACCTGTGATCACATTCTTATTAGAAACTGAGAACATTGTGAAGTGTCTCTAGTCGCCTCAGTCTGAGGATGTGCGTGAACGTGTGAGAGTGCTGATGTCGGAAAAGGGGGGGAAAAATGAAAAATACCGCTTGCCTGTCTCGATGTACGCAGCAGAATGACAAGGCAGGAGTGGGAACACATATTTTAAATCACTACAACGTGTTGGAGACGACTGTGGAGAATGAATTTGTTGTTTTGGCAACTGAGTGAGCCAAGTCTTAGGCTGTGAACTTTATTGTTCAGTTAATCCGGCTGCTAAGGAGAACCAAGATGGCGCAAATATTAGCTATGTCACCTTGTAGCACCAAGGACATAGCATATTTATCTGAGCCTAAGACCTAGTATAGAGTGTTAAGTGTTATTGCAGGCCTTACTAAAGATTTTATGACCTGCCAAGCCATCAACAAATGAACAAGGAGACAAAGTAAAATACAACTGAGCAAATCTCTGTTCTGGCACAGTTTACTGCTTTAAAACTGAAACGTTATGCATGTATTCATAAAAAAAATTAACATTTATAAAAACACTTATGATCTAAATTAAAGTCAGCATAGAAAAAGCATCCAATTCAAAGGTCAGTGCTATTTGCAGCATAGTAGGGCTGCAACTAACAATTATTTTCATAATCAGTTAATCTATCAATTATTCTGGCTATTAATTTAAGAATTGTATAAAAGAAATAGCACATTCTACAGATATCTAACTTAACTACTTAAACTTTTTTTTATACAATACTAGAAATACTTTGAAAGAGATTGCTATGAGATTGGATTTTATTGCCTAAAATCCAATCTCATAGCAATCCCTTAGTAAATCTGAACAGAGCGAAGCTAAAATTAGGCCCCTTGATAAGTTTTGGCTAAAACCAATCTACAGACAAAGGTGCTTTATCGTAAATGCGAAATGTATATATATTTTTGTACAGTTGTGGCTTAAATGGATTGCTAAATTAGTAACCCGATTAATCGTGATCAATCCCAACATTACAATATGTCTTATGCAAATCTGACATCCACAAGCAACAGCAAAGGACGATCTGAAGAGACGCTGGGAAAGATTACTTTTGTGTCCAAGTTGTACATTAACAAGTCGGCCTATCAGTGGCGCTATTCAAGCCTAAAATAGCATCTCAGTGCTGAACATGTTGCAGTGACACAGACGTCCACAACGTTAATGTCTTTGTCCACGTTTCTAACGAAGTTCCATGAATGATCAGGCATTCTTGAAGTACTTGAACGCTGAATGGGTATAATACCACTTTGCACCAATCTGATGGTTGTATAACCTAAATAACAGATTACAAATAATAAATAGCTTTATTGTTGAGCCCATGTGGCTTTTTATTCCATAATTGATCAGTAAAAATGTTTCTTGACTTGAAAACGTTGCTTATTTTGTCACTATATGGGCTATTAATTAGTTACAGACCCGGCAATTGACTCGATTAAACATTTTAAGCCCCACCACTAATAAAAAAAATCTTTTTTTTGGCGCGTCTGTTAGGATTGCACAAGTTTATATTTAGTGAAAAGAAGAAAACCTCAGATCTACTGCATGAAATGCCTCCGTTTTTGCTCAGACGTGTCATTAGAGCTATTTGCTCTGCAAATGAGATGGAACAGAGAACAGGTGCAAAATTTCCATCACCATCAGAACGATGTTAGGAGTTGTGACTCTATGCATCTTATATTGTAATTTTTTTTAAACCTGGGATAAAGTTGAACCAGGCAGAAGGGTGTTAAGAATGACAGCAGTAAATTTCTCTTATGTTGTTGCGTTTATATGGTTGAAATGTATCAATATCTGGGGTCATTATTCTGATCATTATTTTTTTTTCCCAGTTTATTACTCAATGGTTCAATAGTTATTCACTGATACCCATTTCCAGCACAAAGAAGGTGTGGACAATAGAAAAAGGACAAACTAAACTTTGCTATTATTTTTAGCACCAGTAAAGAAAAAACTACAAAGGCTACCTGGTGACATGGGAGCAAAAATATAATTATAACAACTCTTGGCCATGAGTTACATATTGAACAACTTCTGGCCACAAGTTGGGGGGTTTTTTTTGTTTCTTTTTTCCACGTCACCAGACGTCACCAGACGTCACCAGAGCTTTAAATTCAAAAACTACAGCATTACAAAAGCTGTTTTTGTTATTAATGACAAAAATGACATTATATGAAGGAGCTCTTAGACATATTTTTAACACATAATAAGACCTTTATTTGCAACAAAATGTGTGTTAGCATAACTTTTCGAAGGCTATAGAAATATTTAAGGATTTCAGCTGTATTCAAATATCTCTTCAGCGGCTTACGGATGCTTTACTGTGAGATTTGCTTTGGAGTTCTTCGGGGCGTCGGAGCTCAGCAGTGCTTGTTGTTGAGTTTTGTCAAAGAAACTAGATGTGCCGTATCTTGTACCCCCCCTTTCTTGATGCGATACCAGTTATCTCTGTTTGGACTTGTGAGAGGAGGCCTGTATTATAAACTGGGACTCCAAGGCAACATTAATCTCTCTAAACAGATGTCTGGATATAAATATGCAGAATGCTCTTCTGGTATGGAGAGCGTGTCTCGACGTATGTAAACAGTCAGCGAGGGGAAGAGAAATATGAACAGAGAAATCTACAAACGGCAAAGCCACTGACTGGTTGGTGGTGACGATTTCAGTTTGATGAGTTACGCCGAGGAGTATGGCATGCAGATGAAACGGGAAGTATTCCCCAGAGAAAGAGGTGTAAAATCATGTTTTACTGCTAAGTTATTATATTTGGTGTGTGGCTCTGGAAAGTAAAGTGCATTTTTACAACTTATTGCATAATACTGGTCAATTGACAGGGCGACGTCTGTAGAAATGAACATGTTTTTTGCTCCTTGATTTGTAACTTTTCAAGCGTCGTGGAGTACTTGACTGTGATAAGGCAATAGCTGCATTTCCATCCACCATATAATTGCTCATTTTGACATTTTAAAAATAAATTAGCGTAACGGAAATGGGAAATTTTTCCACAAAAAATTTGGTGCAAGGATGAGGTGATGTATGAAGTGGTTTATTTTGCAAATAAAACACTTGTTTCATCACATGATCAACAACCGGATGCTGCAACAGGCGCAAAACCGCGAAGAAGACGACAGGAAGTAGTGAGAGGATCGTGGAGCGACGTGTTTTTTAACGACTTGTCGTGTGAACAAGCTTATTAACGTGTGATTTTAATCGCGTTTCTTATTTAATGGAAACACCGCATGTGCAAATTTGTGGGGGGTTTTCTCGATATCAGCGGAGTATTGATAAAGTTTTGCTCACTTCTATAACAAAAATGCAGCTACTGTTAAAGAATAAAGTATTTTTCTTTTCCTTTCTGACATCCACAAAGGGTAAATATGATTTCAGTCCATAGTCTAAATTGACACAATAAAATGCTCTTAAATGCCTATTTCCTGACTATGTATTTGAATGTGGAATATGGGTGTTCTTAATAAATGTTGATTTTTTTTTTTTATGTCATTTATACCTACAACCTAAATTATTCAAACCTCTGGCAGATTCAGGCTCAAAGTAATCTTTTTATTTGACCAACACTTTTGTTCTGAGAACTGTGTGAATAATATTAAGATGACTGTATTTTTTTTAATAAATGTAAGTAAAAAGATCCCCCCCCCAATACTTGAAAGTGTTTACCTTTTCACAAATGCTCGCTTTTTTTGAAAGAAAAATGCACTTATTGCTTAAATGAAAATAATTTATCTAAATCTGTGAGAGATACTAATAATTCTTTAATTAAATTTGTTTCTTTTGAATTCTTCAGGTTTACACTTGGCAATATTTTCCATGATCTTTGGTTGTGTTTAGGTTCTCTTGGGTTTCTATCCATGTTAGTTCATTGGTGTTGAGTTTCGGAGTTGTTTTCTGGTTCTGTGCGTCGCACTTCGGACTCATCTTTGTATTAGTCTTTGGTTTTGGTTAGTTAGGTCCATTCTGTTTCTACTCTTCTGCATTCATTGATTAAACTCACCCGGTGTCTCTGACACAATGCCATCTCCACAGTATTTAATCTCCTTGGTTTCAGTCACTCTTTGTTGGATTCTTAAACTCTTCCTGTCGAATGTTGTTGAGAGGATTTCCTGAAGGCAAAGTTTCAGGAAGAGCAGGAGGCCTGATTTCAAGGCGTAAATTAAGAAGCCAAATTTATTTTAAGTCATATTTAATATGTAAAGCATTTTTATAACAACTGAAGTTGACATTCAGTCACCGTCAGTGACTGATTGTGCTACAAAATGCCTGTAAAATACATAATACTCTTTAAATTTAACATTTTCATAAAACCTTACAAAATTCTAAAATAATCTGAAAACATGTTTTCATCTCCAACGCAATCCTACAAAACCATGTACAAGTTGCTCTATGTCATTTCTCCCAGGAATAAACTGATATCTAAACATATCTGGTCAATAATTTGTGGGAAACATGAATCGCCCAAAGTTTGAGTCCATTCAGTCTCTGCAGACAGGTGCTTTTTTTCCCCTCTCTCGTATTTGCACACCTTTTTACCTTCACATCTCTGAACAATCTGAGCATTACCACATGCCCCTCTCTTCAAACCACATCCGGGTTTAAAGAGAGGGGCTCATCTCTGATGTCGCCCCTGTCCAAGCCATCAAGTCCACAGTGCAGGGCTGAGCCGTAAGAGGCCTCCCAGGACCTGGAAGGTTAATATTTGAAGGAGCGATGGCTCATAAATATGAGCAAAGGGACTTTTAATTAAATAAGCACTTCTTAAATATCCTCCTGAGCCCGCTGCTTTTGTTTAAAGATGAGTGATCGACTGCTATCTCTCCGGGCAGGACCATTAGTTTCGCCACTCCCCGCCATACTCCAGCCGTCCCCACTGTCTCTCTATTTTTCCAGATCTGTCAACATCTCTCCTCCCTTTCTCTCTCAATTCCCCTTCCTGCTCTCATACCTCTCGCTCTCCTTCCTTCCCCGCCCCGTCTTTCCAACCCCCTCCCTCCTTTTGCGTGCGCCTGCTGTCAGCTCCCTTTTCCCTTTTCTGTTTTCATCAGTCCACGTCCCTGAGCCTCTCTCAGGAGGCCCATATTTCTCCGAGCTCGTGACAAGGTAATGAGGCCATGCTAAATCCTGCCACGCCCTGGAGCTACATCAGAAGGTGGGGTTGGGGGGGGGGGTCAGGTCGTTTCCCGCCTGGCCTGGCCCGGGCCCTGCCCTGCCTGCCTGCCTGCCCGGCTGAATGTCTGCTTCTGCTTTAGCATCTGTCAGCACCTGCTCTGCGAAGAAAACTTTTCTTTTTTAATCTCCAAAACTATGAAAAGTAACACAAAAAAAAACTTGACAAATTTCTCGTAACTTTTTCTTTTATTCCTCTCTCTCTTTCGTTCCCTTCTTCCTCCTCCGGAGCTGTAGTGCAGCAGCAGCCCGCCACGGTCTGCTGATTTCTAGCTGGAAGATGGGGATCGGCAGGGGAGCTCAGTCTGGCTGTGGGCAGCTGAGCCACACACACACACACACACAAAGAAGCAGGTATGCAAGGCCACTGTGGGTGTAAATGTGTCTTAACACTTGTACCGTGTCGTTCTTTACATTTTCTTCCGAGAGGGTTATCCTTGTGCTTGCATGAAAGACGGAAATCTTCATATACTGGCATAAACTACATCTATAGGCAGCAGGAGAGTTCCTTGTGTGTGTGTGTGTGTTTGTATTGTTCTGCTATGCATTGAAGCTTCCCATGTTTGACCATGACGTTCTTCCTTAATAGAGTCTATCAAGAATCTTTGAAGTTCTTTAATATTTGTAGCCGTGATGTACAAGACTAGCATACTGTATTTCACACCATCATTTAATGAAAAGCAGGGAAAATCTTACAAATGTTGATACACTTAAAAAAAAAACACACAATAAATGAATATAGAAATATATTCTTGTTATTTGGGGGAGATGCTGGGGGGTTTGCAGTGAAGCAAATACTGTTGCTGTAACTTTTTATATCACCGTTGGTTCAACATTGTAATTTAGACCTGGAGGTGACATTTTAGTAATACAATTGTGAGCATTACAGTTGTTACAAATGTCACGCTTGTTACATTTGCAATAATTGTTACATTTGTATCACATTGAAAGAATGTTAGCGGATAAAACAGGTTTTGTACAATTTAATTTAGCAAAAAAATAGATATGTGTTGGGTTATCCAGAAGTCTTCTTTTAAACAATCGGTTAGCGTAGTTAAACAGAGCAACGGCACTAGCAAAATACCTTTAAAGATTATGTTGATTTACAGGACTACTAAGGTGTTGGGGGGGTTAGATCCCTTTAAAATGCAGATCAATCAATCAATCAGATTTTATTTGTATAGCAACAAGGCATCTCAAAGTGCTTTACATCATAAAAACACAAGGTCATAGAGCACACAGTCAACAACATTACGTTTTGCACATCAGATTATTGATTAAAGTTTCATGATTAGGTTTCGAAAGCAACTCTGAGCAGCTGGGTTTTTACTCTAGATTTAAAGGAACTCCGCGTTTCGGCTGTTTTGCAGTTTTCTGGAAGTTTGTTCCAGATTTGAGGTCATAGAAGCTGAATGTTGTTTCTCATCGTTTGGTTCTGGTTCCGTGGACGCGGAGCAGGACCAGAAGACCTGAGGGATCTGGAAGGTTGCAACAACAGCTGTGAAATGTGAGAATGTTCCAGAGAAAAGTCTTTTGACATGAACTGATTTGAAGAAACGAGGAGCAAGAGCTATGAAATTGTAGGCGTACAGACGGCACACGCTCAGTTTTCCAATATTTGGCTTCGTTACCTCTAAAACGTATAGCTCCGGTTACAACCGCAGTCTTCCTCACGTGCGTGCGCTTTCCATGTTGCCTTCATACTTTGCCTTTTTTTTACTAACTCCCAGTTTGGCTCTGTATAGCCTGCGGCTCTAATGTGTCACCAAGTACTCTGTGTGTCTGTATTCTGTAAATTTCTGGTAAAGCCCTTTTGATTCACCATACACATGTACTGAACAAATACAAATAGACTGTTGTTTTAAACCTGAATACATATATATGTGGAACTAACGGGCAGAATTTCATGTTCTGCTAACGCCATCTTTAAAACGTGACACCAAAGAATACATATATAAAAAAGCGAGGTATTCGGACTCCATGTCACTAAAGTATGATATTTGGGAACTTTATGGTTTCCCATGCAGCTATAGTGACACAAGAGGCTCAGATTATTCAACCGAATCGGTTCGTTGACCCGGATTAACGGACTCACCAGAAAGCACTGCTGACTCAGATGATTCGGTTGACTGGCTCCCACTTGCTTTGTGTGCCGACTTTGACAATACGAGAGTCTTTCAAAGGGTGGCGCTATACAAATACCGGCCAAAAACAAGCACACGTCCAATCTAGAAGAAGAGATCGACTGTTTTCCCTTCTGGATGTTGATGTGGGATTATTCAGGACACACTCTAAGTTTCATGTGACAAGAAACAAGATGGCGGATGGTTAAAGGTTGCCATTTTTAAAAGGTTTGGAGCAAGAGTCCTTGCTTCTGAAGATGAGCTCAAATCTAGACTTAGCCCAGCTAAGAACCTCCAAACAGATGAGTTGGAACGGATGATGGTTGAGAAAAAGCATTGAAAAGAGACGGGGGAAAAAAGATTACTCGTTAGAATATGGATGTAGTTTTTGTGTCCTTTTTTGTCCCTGGGAGAAATAATGATCCACATTAGGATCTCTCCTCACCGTAAAGCTTCCAAACTCATGATACAAAAATCTACAAACATGCACAGAAGGACCCAGTGGGTGAGTGTAGATGATGAAATTAATTTCACACAAGATTTCTCGTTAACAGTAGCGAAGCCTGAGGTATAATTTAGGCATAAACGGGAATGTCAGGTTTTTTTAGAGTATGGACAAGTTTTCGTCACCTGTTAAAGATCTGAAACACTTAAACCACACTTATGAAACGCCAGTCCTCCAGGGAGATAGTCCTGTAACTTTCGGATGTGTCCCGGGTCAAATACTTGGATCTGATTGTAGTGTCATTAACAATACTCTGTAGAATCTAACTGCACGATGAAGAGCTAATTCATCCTTTTGATTCAGGTGTGTTGGACACCTAACAGTTACAGAACGCTGCGAGAAACTGAGATTCTTTTGAACACAGTTTGAGATTTATGAAACCTTTATGTTCATGTAAACACAAGATATATTTTTACTTTATTTCCTATACTGTGTAACTGTGGGGACAAGATGTTGCTTTTACAAATGTGAGTAGCTGATTAGCATCACAAAAGCTAAAAAAATATATAAAATAGGTGAACTACGACCTAAAATCGCAGCAGAGTTGAAAAGGACCAAAAAACAGGACAAAGTTGAAAGCATCTCTTCCATAAATCATACTTGGTAAGAACCATAACACACAGCCCAACGTCTCTCTGCCTGGCTTTCTAACTCTATGGCCAGACAGATTTAAAGTGGAGCGGCAAAAGCAAATGAGGTGGATTAGCAATGCTAGCCAACAACTGATAGTGTCCCGTTATTAAATGTCATATCTACTGCCAGGATACTGAGCTGGGAGCATGTGATGACAGTCATGAGATTGTCGTCCAGCAACAGTCTTCAGTCAGAGGCCTCTTTAGATTACTTGCAATGCAAGCATGACTGCTATTGGAGATCCTTCCTGCCCACAGCATCCACAGCAATCCTTCAAGATATGAGTTACAACAACATTTCATTAATAAAGTGTTTTCGAATTTGAATGAAAAAGCTGAATCTTTTCAATGTTTCTGGCTTCAAGTAAGAAATACATAAAAACAAAAACATGTATCCTAATCAAAACTGAACTGAATTATTCTTTGTCTTTTTAAGAAATAAAAAAAAGATACTACTATTATACCCCTAACAAATAACAAACACACACAGCATAAACTGGAAACCAACTAATACAGTTACAATGAGTTGAAAACTACGACAGTGTATTAGGGCCATAATAGATAAAAATAAAGGAGGGGTAACTTTCTGCCAAACAACTCAAAAATCTTCGAGGAAAAACAAGGACATTTCAGAGTTTCAAAGTCAAAAATGTGCAAGAAAAAAAACCCCCCAAAAATTCTGAGGTTAATCTCAGGAATTTTCTAGGGGAAAATAAGAAAACATTTTTGACTTTTAAAACTCACAAATTTTCATTTTTTTCTGACAATCTAAAAATCGTTGCACGTTTTCGAGTTTTCAAGCTTCGAAATTTCCAATTTTTTTTCTCTAGGAAATTTCTGAACATAGTCTTTTGGCAGGAATATACTCCCCTTTTTTTTCTATCTGCAACGGCCCTAACTCGCCGTCGCTGCAAACAAATGAAGACGGAAACGGCGTAAGCCCCTCTGTCCTGTGACAGACCGCGAACCGCCGCCTGTTCATTAGCACCTATTGATCCGCGTGTTTACCAAACACTCTTAATGATAGCCATGAAAACTGGAACAGCAAACAGACAGATTGACGTGGACCGATCCGCCTGCGGGACGGAGCCGAAGGAAGGAGGAGAGGCGATGGCGTGATAATGGAGGCGGTGGAGAGGAAACACTCGGAGAGGGCGCGCGATGGTCAGGGCTCGCGAGTATTGGACGGAGAGGTAAAACGAAGTAGGTGAATGGAGGAGTGGGATTGTGTGAGGAGGAGGAGGAGAGAGTGTGAAGTCGGGGAGAGGGAGAGTAGAGGGGGGCAGCCATATTAAAAATGCAGCAGTGGGGAGCAGGCCGGGGATTCACAGTAATTAGATGACAAAACGGCAGCGGGCTGGAGATGAGAGAGAGGGGTCACACACAATGCCACTGCCGCCGGGTAATTTGTAAGTGTCAATCACCAGCCTGCCAGGGGAAAAGCGAAAGAGAGAGAGGTGGAGGGGGAGTGAAGGAGGGACGCAGGCAGAGGTAGTGGGAGTGAGACTTAGTGCGAGGGTGCAGGCAAGGCCGAGAGACAGGTGGAGAGGAGCTGATTTTTTTAATGCAAGAAATAAAAAGCAATTCGGAAGGAGTCAGGAGAAAGAAAGAAAGAAAGAAAGAAAGGAAGAAAGAAAGAAGGTGAAAATTTAAAGACAGAGACTGAAAGTGTGAGGGCAGGTATGGAGATGGAGATCCAGGTTTTACGATTTGGTGTGGAATATATACAAAAAGAATATTCCTGGTATATTTTCTGGCTTGTCATTGCCTTGAGAGCGACGTTTCTGACGTTCTTTTTTTTTTGTTTCTCCCCCAAATCAAAACATGTCCAGGTGTTGCATCACATGAACCTGTCACGCATGATCAGCGACGCTGCAAAGGGACTGCATCTGCAAGATGGTCACATTTTCCATCAGAGAGGTAAAAGGACTGCAAGGTGTTAGTACTTATTTCAATAAGAATACGCTGACAATAAAAACAAAGCAAAGCGCTGATGAATGCTGAAGAGAAAACAGCAGCTAGTTCTGGATGTTTGTGTTGATGACATCAGAAGAGGTACAGGAATCAATACATTTTGTAGCGTCGATGCTTGCTTTGACTCGTTTTTTAAGAAATATTGAGCCAGAACAGCATCCAGCCTTACATATTTAAATCCACTTTGACGAATGAGTTCTGGATAATCCAACATTTTTAATGGAATCCATGCAGTGTTTTTCAAACAATTACTTACTGACCCCATTAATGCATCAAAACATAAGAACATTCACGTTTTTACAATAAACATATTAAACTACATCATTGTTCTGCCTACTGTCACCTGATGCACTTGTAACTTTGTTTAACCAGAGGATTCACAGATCAAAGCTGATCTAGTGAAATTGTCTGATTGTGATCACAGATCAATTGGTGCATTATTAAAGTTATTAAAAATTATTAAAAGAGGGAAAACAATGAGTAGAACTCACAGTTTTTGGTGCCTTACAACTAATGTTACGTCATCAGGAATGTCCATGTGTAATATTTGAAACTAAGGCTTTAAGATATCTCTACACTGGATGAAATATTATAAAATGTGAATTAAAACTTTGTGCCTCTTTCAGTGACATTAAAAACGTTAAACATTTATCTTCTTTCACTTGCAAGTGAGCCTGGACAGGTATAATATTGCCAAAATAAGATAACCAATTACTTTAGGTAAGCATACTGTAGAATTGTGGTGTTGATGCATTATGTATTTTTTGAGCTAAAATACATAAAAATATGTTTTTGCTTTTATTTAAAGGGACAGTATCATGTAAAATTGACTTTTTTTGAGTCAATTTTGTTTCCTCATCAACATCATTTTCATGCTTGTTTGAGAAATCCTTTAATCTCCCATAGCAACGATTTGGCTGTGCAAAACGCCTGGGTGAACCTTCCCCCGCCTTTGAGACCACTCAGCTCCTTCAGACTAGCCAGCAGCCATTAGCAAATGCATCTACTGAGCTCCTTAAACAAACTGGGTCTCAGTGAAACGCTGGTAAAAACTTTGTTAAAGGGTTAATAGAGGAGCCAAGTTGTGGCGACTTCCTGAAGGGGGAGTTTCAGAAAGCGCAGGAGTTTCTTAAAGAGACAGAGGCCCAATTTCAAGGTGTTAAATATCGAAGTAAAATTTCTTTTAAGTCATATTTGATCTGAAAAGTATTTTTATAACATAAAAACATGAAGGTAATATGATTACTTGATTGTGCTATAAAATGGCATTATGTGCCTGGAAAAAACATAGTACTGCCCCTTTAAAACAGAAAACCAAGGATTATTCACACAGTGGCAAAAATGACACAACAGATTATAGTTCTAATCATGTGTTTATATTTATTTATTGCTATTTTGCTACATACAAAATAAACACTGATAGTGTTTATTTTGTATGAATTGTGTTTACTAGGTAAATAAACACAATTCATAATATATATTAGATATTGTTTTAATTATATGACACTTTTTTGCTGCCACATTATCATCTTCGTTTTTTGCCAGTCGTTATTGTACCAACCTTCTTCCATTTGGTGACAATGTTTTTAGTCACAATTTTTCAGCTTAATTAAGTTGGTAAGTATTTTCTTAAATAATAAAAAATACTCAAATGTTAAATGCTTTCAATATATGCATTAAATAGTATTCAATTAAATGCATCGTTTAATTGGATACTGTTTTCTGGAGATCCTACTTCCAGTGATCTTTGATTCCTGATTTTCATTTAGGCCGGTTGATTCTAATGAAATGTGGCAGATGATGACCTCAAATGATCATCATACCAAAGTAAATATGGATTAATGGCAGATATTACTTACTTGAGTCATATATAAAATGAAATTTAAAAAAAAATCCCGTTCCGAAATGCATTGAAGGTACAGAAATGTCCTGCATTTATTTGTTGAAATATACAAGTCAGTGTATGGAGGTTTGACATATTAAGCCACCTGTACGCCCTGTACCCCTTCAGATAAATGAAATAATCTCTATTATTTATTACTTGAAGTCATCGATGATTCATTTTGGTGCACCTGGATAACCAGGACGCACCGACCTTCCTCGGTGAACTCTCCAATAGGGAAGCGTTCATCAAAACGAAGGCAAACAGGAAACAGGATTAACCTCTACGGCATCGGCCATGTATGTAAATATTCATCATGTTATAGGCTAATTGTGTGGCTTTTTTGTTGCATGGTATGATGGACGGTTGAAAGTCTGTGTGTTCGAGCGACAGGCCTTTCTTTCTTTTCATAGTGGGTAGAAGGGGGGGCAGCTGTTGGCATCCAGCCAGAGAGTGAGGATCCAACACAATGAGCAAGCGGCGCTGCAGACGGCCGAGGGTTGCACGGCTAACCCGTGTTTTCTGTGCACGCAGATGCGCCAGCATACATCCGTACACGCATGCACGTGGAGGAAGTTGAAGGCACGTCTTTACACATGCAAAATGCTCATGGCGGTGCGGCATTGTGCTCACCAGGCAGGGCAGCGACAGGACATGACACGACAAACCTGACATATAAAGGAATCCTCCAGGGCGGGTTAGCGGAGAGGGGAGGGGCAGCTGTCCTGCAGGACCGCTGGCCTCTTTATCTCCAGCCGTTCTCACATCTGGACAAGCATTTACATGTATGTGTACTAGAGAACCTGCACACTTTAAACGGCAACCCCATGCAAAAGTCTACGTTTTTCAGCTATCGTCACATTCTTAAAATAATGACCCAAGTCATTTTTTTGTTAATGAAATCACAACTTATTTCTTTCTAAAAGATGTTTTAGGCAAAAAAAAGAAAAATCACTTGGCAAAAAAATGACTTAAGTCATTATTTTAGGAAGGGTTGGGGGGGTAAACTGACTTATTTTTCTCGTCCATCATTAAATCAAACTAGGACATTTGTTCTCTTGATCAGTTAGGATTAGGAAAATCATTTCTTTATTAGTTTGTTTCATTCATTTACAGTTTAAAATGAACATGTTGCATGATGACATTAACAAAAATTTGAATAGTCAATTAGGTCAATTCTCTACTGTATACCATAGACAGAAAAAGATCAATATGATTCATATATATGATTCATCTGTGCATAAAAAAATAAGATGTTTTATTTTGGGTTATTGGAGTAAAAGGGGGCTGAATCCCAGAACACAACACAGATTTTTTATTTTTTTTTTAAATGCTTACGTCTTTCAGGGAATTTCTTTTCCCACCTCTTTGTAATTACTTTATGTTGGTTTACCTGGTAAAAACTCACTGAAACGCATTGAGGTTAGTGGTGGTAACGTGACAAAGTGAGAAAAAAAAATAAAAAAGATCAATAGGGGTGTGAATACTTTTTCACAGCCGTTTGTTCCTGTTTCACTCGATCCACATCTCAGCGAGCAAACAAGTTGTCCTCACATAGAAACAAAAAAGCTCAATCAATTAAAACTCAACCAGTTTCAAAGTTCATACACTGCAAAGGTGCATTAATTAAATCAGCATGAATAAAGCCAATTAAAACATTCACAGCTGAAATGCACAGAATAGAAAAATTCATTAAAATCTAACTGAGATAAGGATAGACCAGTAACCAGTGTCTGTGGCGTAATGAAAAGGAATTTTGAGCACTCCAACACACACGTTGAAAAGAAAACACCTTTGGAAGTCTCTCAATTGGGAAATGATTAAACTCCTCTTCCTTGTTTATACTTCAGTCAATAATTGGCAGCTTATAATCAACAGTTGAATTATTGTTACTTCTGCTTACAAGAGCTCTTCCAGAGGTAACAATGAAGCTTAAAAGGACATCATGCCGAGACAGCCAGCTGGGGAACGCTGGGATTTTGTGTCCATCAAGTTACCGCTCAAAAAATAAAAGAAAAAGAAAGAAAACTAAGGACATGTTTGTACTTTTATCCTCATCAACAGTTTATGAGAGAGGTTGTTTGGTTAGTTTGTTTTCTCATCCACAGCTTTACCAACTAGTCTTCAAAATGTCAGATGTTGGAGAAAATTGTTATTCGCAATTCCTTGAGGCCGTAACATGTAGCCCAAATGCCAAATCTTGGAATGACTGTTTTGCTGTAGGTAAATTTGATTTTTAGATGTTAATTTCTACAAAGGCAGACAGAACACAATTAGTCGAAATGCTAACATGCTAACAACCCTAGCTAAAATGCTGAAATTAGCATTTAAGAATAACTAACAGTGGCAAATATGAACTATCATCCTAGCATTAGCTTCTTAAAGAGACAGAGACCCAATTTCAAGGCGCTAAATGACAAAGTCAAATTTATTTTAGGCCATTTCCTGTCTGAATATTGAAAATAAACACCACAAGTGCCATAAAAAATAATAATAATAAAAAAACAACATTTAAACAACTGGAAAATCAACCATTGTCTTGGAGACTATTTAAAATTTAAAGGAGATTTTATGCTAAAAATAAGACATCAGATAAAAGTTGCCAATTGCACATAAAGCAAAGTCAGAAACTGACTGACCCAATAAAACACACATCCGATTATTTTCCCAAACAGCAAAGTTTCCAGTTAAAACCAAACGGCAGCGTTGCCGGAAACCGTGAGTTTGCGGCTCACGGTTGTACAGAACCCCTTCGGTTTCGTCTGTGTTTACGTGTGGGCTTGTGTGTAACCTGACAGCCTGCCACCCAATAGGGGTCCCAGCGAGTGTGAACTCCATTCGTTCCCACAGCTGCCATTAGCAGACGGAAGAATTGCCTCTTGCTAATAAAGAGAATAGATAAATAAAGCTTAAGAAGCCTTGTTTACCTCCTCGGTCTCTGTTGATTAGTGCTACTTAACGAAAAACAGGATTTTCTGTAAGCGTGGATTAGGGTTTATATATATTTACCCTGGTAATTACAGTCATTTCTGCAATCCTGCCAAGTAAGACTTCAGTACACTGGAAAAACACAAAATCTTACAAGTATTTTTGGTCCACATTCACGTGCAAATATCTTATTTCATTTGAAATAAGACAAAACTTACCTATGAGTAACTTTTCAGCAAGATATAGGCGCTTGTTTTAAGTAAATAATTTTTGAATATTGATCAAAATTACTAGATCCTTTGGCAGATTTATTTTTACCTTATAACAAGACATTTTCCCCATGTTATAAGTAAAGAAATCTGCCAGTGGAACTAGTAATTTTTTTAAATCAATATTCAAGAATTATTGACTTAAAACAGTACCTATATCTTGTCCTGTGAGTTAAACGACTGCTTAGGGCCCCCACACCACCAGGGGGCCTCCAAGAGCACCAAGATAGCATAATAAAATATATATGGATACTTAAAATAACACTGAATAAAACAAACTAAGTCCTATTAAACAATGAAAAACAATATCTATATTATTTATATAGTTACACACATAATAGTTTGATTTTCTTCCTGCTGTTGGCTGAAATATAAGACATCAAACTTGTCAACTTGTTTACTGTAAATTTAGTGCTTATTAGCTGATGTTACTTTGAAATAATTAAAATAATACAGCACACTTAAATACCACTCTGCATCTCAAAATATATTTTTATTTCTTTTTAGCTTTCTACTCCTGTACAGTTAAAATCAACAGCCATATTAACTGGTATGACGTAATCTAATTAAGCTAGTTATGGTAATGATGGTAGGTATATTGCATATATAGAGGAGCCTAGGAATAATAAAGAATCTGGTGTTGGCATGCTGGAATGGGGGGCTTCAAATGAAATTCTGCTCAAGGCCCCAAAAAGGTTTTGGTCGGCCCTGGCCCATGCTCACTCACATTGATTGGAGATGGGAAAAAAAGCAATAGAAACTCTCTCAAAGTGCAATTCCCCAAATGCCCATTTATTTTTTTACTTTTCTTGCAACGTGGTGTCCCTACCTCCACCCATCCAGTCCATGCTGCCCTGGGCAGAAACCCATATCGCCCTTAATAAAAACCACCTCTGAGAAAGATAAACCAAATTTACTGTTGGTATTTACTTCGCCTCGTGCCACAACTTTACTTTTCACATTGTGTTGTCTTAAGTTTTTGTTTTTTTCTTGCCTTAAAATGGAGGGGAAAAATACCCCTACTTTGAGTTTAAAACAACAAACGAGGCGCCTGATAACGTATATCTCTGTTATTGCGAGCTAAAGCCGTGAAAACCGAGTCCATACAGGTCACAGCGTTTAATTTAGTCACTCCTCGGTGTGTGGCATGGAGCCCAGGGGCCATTTACTCCTGCTGAGGACAGTAAATCTCTTTGCCCAGATTACAGATATACTGTTTCGGTTTTTAGCTTTCCACTTATTTGGGAAAAGAAGAAAACGCTGTGATTAGGAAGAACCCAGAGTGATAGACTGACTGAACTCCGATGACTTAAGATATTCAGTCATTACCATTAAATAAACTTCACTGTGTGAGTGTTAGTTCTGATGAGTAAGCATGGTTTCCACGACAACCCTCCAGTTTTTTTAAACCATCGGATCATTCAGCTTTTGGGCACACAGGAGTGAAATTTTGTCAATATGATTAATGTGTTATTTAAAATGTTATGTTTTGAAAACTCTCTCTCACACACAGACTGGTTCCGAGAGCAAAACACAGATTTAACATAAAAAAAAAATTTTTAAATCCTACAATTTCAACAACTCTGTTTAACGTATAAAATATAAGACATTTATTCAATTACACAGGTCAATAAGTCATTAAGCCACTAGGAATAATAAATATTCATTACATTGAAACAATCTAAACAAATTGTGTCAAGGTTAATGACCTTGCTACTCAAATGCTGAAATTCAATACACTAAAAAAATCTAATAAATTTTCTCGCTATAGTTTCTGGCATTTAGCAAATTGAAATAATTTTGGTAATTCTATCTGACCTAAAACAAGAAAATCTTGGTCTGATTTAACTTCAGACAGTGAGGGGAAAAAAATGTGTGTTTGTCTTTTTATTGGGTTTATCTGGTTTCAAGGGAACGGAACGGTTTTTTTGATCAAAAACCGTTCCGTTTGAATTTAAAGCACTTTGATGGATTTTATACTTTTACACTCAGTAATGTGTTTTCCAGGCATATAGAGCCACTCTATATCATAATCAATTAACTAACTTGTTATAAAAAAAATCCTGCACATATCAAATTGACTTAAAAGAATTTTTACTTTGTATTTTAACTTCTTGAAATTGGCCTCTGTCTCTTTAAAAACTCCTGCTCTTTCTGAAACTCCGCCTTCAGGAAGTTATTAAAACATGGCTCCTGTATTAATGGCATTTTTATCAGCGTTTCACTGAGACGTAGCTCCTATAATGAACGCAGCAGATGCACAGTACCATCAGATGTTTGCTAATTGCTGCTGGCTAGTCTGAAGGAGCTGAGTGGGGGGGAGGGGGGCTGCTCTGCAGCTTTGAGGAGGAGCTTCGTCTCAAAGGCGGAGCTAGATCCACCCAGGTGTTTTGCACAGCTGAACGGTTGCCACGGGAGATTAAAAGATTTCTCAAACGGGGATAAGAGAATCACGCCACCACTCTATTTATGTTTTCGATGAGGGAACAACTTTATAACACAATGTAAAATTTGGAAGTCAATTTTATCTCGTTCTGCCCCTTTAACAGATGTACTTGTTGAAGCGGCTGCTGAGTGCATGTTTTAGTAAAGTAACAGGATCAGGTAACATTTTCTCATTAACCTTAAGCAGTAGTTCAGAAGCAAAGCTATGTTTTGCAATGTTTCACATAACAAGGTCATCCTTACTGACCGCAACCTATCTTTGTAAATAACTACAGACGTTATTTATTTATTTTTTTATCACCAGCAGTCTTATGGAAAGTGATGGCATTTTGTTATTATCATTATTTATTATAAAATAGCATTTGCGTCAAATGCAAGGACATATTCCAAAGAAAATCATTAAAAAGTCTTATTTCATTCAGATCCTTATTACAATATACATATTACAAAATAGCATGAGTCGTTGAGTTTGCAGTTATTTCACATACTCTGTAATCATGTGGCGACAGCGGGAAGAAATAACTCCATTTCTACAAGCGAGTTGTTTTTACACCTGGAAAGCCTTCAGGTCTATATATCTATAAAAACTTACAACTGTGAATGCAGTGAATCAGGTTTCTACAAGTCGTCACTCACCCAGAGCCTTTCAAATGAACCAGCCATGTTGTTTATTAATACAAAATAAACAAACATGACATAAACAGTGACATGTAAGTCATCGGAAAATGCTGAGCGTTTTCAGAAAGCTAAGAAACTAACATTCCCCGTCTCTGAAGTCAAGTTCTTCAACATGCAAAATCAGACGATGAACAATACGCTGCCAATGCTAGCTACATGCAAAATATATATATATATATATATATATATATATATATATATATATATATATGTGTGTGTGTGTGAGCG
>CAEFZX010008940.1:0-16770 GCA_903066825.1 Alfaro cultratus
GCGCCTTATAATGCGGTGCGCCTTATATATGAAAAAAGTTTTAAAATAGGCCATTTATTGAAGGTGCGCCTTATAATCTGGTGCGCCTTATAGTGCGGAAAATACAGTACGCCTCACTGTTGGTATGACGATCTTTATGTGGCATGTGAAGATGTTTTAATCCCCAACTTGCCATCTGAAATTGTTGCCCCACAGTTTACTTCTTGTATTTGACACAAAAGAAATAGTACAACTTCTTCATTATTTATAGAAACATCTGTACAGCCTTCATGACCAGAACCAGCCTTGTCTTTTTATCAGTTTTATAGACGAGTTCTGGTTTGTAATGTTTCGGTCAATCCAGATTGTCTCTAATTATCGGGGGCTACCTTTGCTCTGTTATGGAGTAAATACAATGTTGTGAAGGCTTTTACACCCTTTTCCTGACTGATACATTTGCACAATAAAACCCTTTCAATTCACTTTTAAAGGATACAAGTTCATCAGATTCCTGATATTAAAAATCCTTTATAAATTTGTTACTAATGCAACCAGGTTATTGATACCATTTTTTTTTTTTACTTCACAGACTTACTTGTATTTTTAATAGAATCTCACAGTATATATGTCACATTAAAGGTACTAAATGTTCTGAAAAGGTTTATTTACTTAAGTCACAAAAACGTTAGCAGGATTGTGCGAACACTATAGATCCACAGAACATATGAGACTAAAGTAGCAAAAGACTCCAACAGATTCCTTTTCTAGAACAAATGTGGATACACAAATAAGTGGGTGCATATTGTTTGTCTTAGAAATTATACGACTGTTCTGCCAACAACTGGTAAAAGCATGAGGACAGATCATTTGAAAACCAAGAGATGATTCTCAATCAAACGGAGGTAAAAAGGATTTAATCTGTGATTCATTAACCTCTAAAGTCTCTAAAGGGAACGCTGGTTCAGCCGTATGTTCTCGGGGTCTCATCGTGCTCCAGGCTTTCATTTCAGTTTAATTACCTAACAGGTGGCTTTGCTGAAGAGCCTGATCTCCATAAATCACACAGGATGGAAGCGTTTTCCTCAAACCCCAGACAGACTGTACTTTTAGGTGGCACACAGAGTAAATATGTGGTATGAGTCATTACTGTATGAGAGGTGAGTAATTACTCTGAATCTATCTCTAAATGATTTAAAGTGGGATTCAAATATTGTTTGATGTGTTTGTTTTTATTTTGACTGGTATTTTCAGGCACAACCATGTGTCCGGCATGACGGCTCATTACGGCTGGAAAAAAAGGGAAATTTCCACCAAAAATACTCAGAATGTTTTGGACTACTATCTAAACATAAGATCTAAGAAAACAAATAATACAGTATATTTAAAATCTCAGAAACTTTCTATGAAGAAAACTTGGAATTTTCTGAGTTTGAAAAGTCAAACATTTTCCACTTTTGGAAAATTTCTGATTAATGGCAATTTTTCTTGCAAATCTTTCGCTTTTGAAACGCTGAAATTTCCATGTGTTTTTCTAGAAAACGTCAGATAAAAATCTAAATTTTGTTGTTTTTTGGCTGAAATTTACAAAAAAAATAAATAAATAAATTACCTACAATGACCGTCATACTCTGGAGAGCAGAGAATCGACCAACGACAAAAATATATCTCGGTAATGGCGGCTGAGGGTGTGAAAATGGGACAACTGCAGAAAGATGCCGTTCGAATAACTTGTATACAGAGAAAGTTTATAGAATACCATCTCTGAATAACATGTCCAACCAAAAACCAGATGAGCAACAGCAGCAGGAACCACTCCTGTCAACTAACAAATGACTGAGGCTCCAGTTCACACTGGCTCACTAACTTTGGGCTTTAACAGATTGCGAACATGTCGCCTGCTCCGATGGGAGCGGCTCCATCCCGCCAACGATGCACAGTTCAGGCTGGAGGTGCTAAAGGGGAATCATATAAAAGCCACAGTCTGCACCGAGTATTGATGCCGACCCTTCTGAGAGCTGCTTCCAGAGGGATAACGCACCACGTCCCAAATCTCAAATAAACTCGAACCGCTTTCCGGAACGTGGCAATTACTTCACTGTATTTCAACCGTCTCCACATTCACCGGATCCCAGACCAACAGGACACCACTGGAACGTGTGACCAAATGCGTGGCAGGAATGTTTCAGTCGGTTGCTATGGCAATGAGTTTGTGTGGAATAGCCAAACGAGAGAGCATGAAAAAAGAAGTTGTTCTTCAATGGTTTTTGTGCATTATTTTTTCCCAATGCTGTGGCGCACTGCACTAAATTAATAATACCTGCATGTCCAGGTTTCATTTCATTGACAGAGTTGTTCTACTGCGGCAGCGCGGCTATGGATGGCAAGTAAAAACAATTGTGTTTTTGCACATTTGGTGTCCGTTGGTGTCCAGAGGTACATAATACAAACATGATTAGAATAAATTACGCTTCAAACAACCTATGCATTGATGAGAGTAGGGTTGCTTAGTGCTGACAGCGATCACAATTCAAATATATCAGAGGCATATGTGTCGGGTAACCTCTGTGGTATTAAGAAGGAAATCCTAGATTTGTCCTTTTGGTGCCCAGTGAGTTTTTGATAGAAGCAAACCGTTTCCAAACCGCTGAATGTGATAAATCTGTCTTGTGGAGCAGAAGCTCTACTTCAATCATTGCGGTTTTAGATGAATTAAACATGTAACAGGCCGAGCTTTTAGTGAGGAGCAAAGGTTCATCACTGTAATGGAAAGTGGTGTTCTGTGGATTTACAACCCAGAATCATTATGAAGCCAAATGTGGGACAATAAGTGTTTTAACTCATTTACCTGGTTTCCATCACCACTGGAAGCAGAAACTGGAACACAAAATTGGACCCGCTGTCCAGGTTCAGTTTGTTTATGCTTTACTAAGCCACAAAAAAAAAGGATATCAGATTGCGCTGAAGGAAAAATATGACAGAAAGACAAAAGGATTAGAATAGAGCACATCAGAAGACAACGACTTCAACATTTATATCCAAGTCCAAAAAATATCTTTATGAGTGACTTGACTTTTAAATTAAAAATAGGCTAAGAGGATTGGGGAAAATTCAGCCGAGTTGAAGCGATTGGTCATTTCAACCTGGGCTTTACAAAACTTCAGTTATAAAGCTCAAGTTTTACAAAACCCTGGATTTTGTAAAACAGTGATTGGTCAGATTTGTGGAAAAGTCACGATGTCTTATGAAATCTGCAAGTCTGCAAAAGCATTTGCATTTTCGTTGTGACTTTATATATTTCAGCTGTTTTTGTTGCTTTTGCATTGTGTTTAAAATAAACAACCAAGGAAAAACTGATGCTTACATGGAGTCATTTTAGAACAGCAGGTGGTCCCTTCATGTGACCCAGGACAAATTTGTGTTAAAACTGCTGAATAAATACAGATTATTGTGTTTCATAAGAAACTATTTTCGCACCTTATATAACAAAGATAGAAATAAAATAGCCCAATTTTGACATTTTGACTTTAAAGGATTAATAATTCGAAGTTGTGATCTATTATACAGCTCTGGAAAAAATTAATAGACCACTGAAAACCTCATGGTTATTCCACCAAATGTTGGTTTCTGAGCTCTGCCTGAATTCAAACATTAGCATTGATGTTTCTAAATGAATAGGAATTTATTTTTCTTTGCATTACTTGCAGTCTGAAAGCACTGCATCTTCTTTGCTATTTTGACCGTTGCTCATTTTCTGCAAATAAATAGTACAATTTTTGCTAGGAATATTGGAGACATGTTGTCAGTAGTTCATAGAATAAAAGAACAATGTTCATTTTACTCAAACATATACCTATAAAAAGTAAAATCAGAGAAACTGATCATTTTAAATGGTCTCTTAATGTTTCCCAGCACTGTATATATCTATAATTGAACTGCTGCAGTTTGAAATTGCTTAACAAGGTTCATAATTCAGCAGGTTGTAAAATTAACAATTTGCTCACCGCTGAGAATGGCCCAAAAGCAAAGACATGATCTACCTTTAATCACTTGCTTTCACCCTGAGGGAATTACCTTCCTTATTGCCGTTCCTCATCTCCAATTCAGCTGTTCCAGAAAGCTGTGCCACCCATCACTTTTCGCCTCGCAATTAAAAATAATCTCAGGAACTCCAGAGCGACTAAGAGCGCCCGAAAGAGCAACTGGATCTAAAGTGAGGAAGGGCAGGAGAGGCTGCAAAGCACTTCTGAGAGTCGGACAAGCCGCAGCATCGCAGCGTGACGCCAGCGGTGTCGGGAGGAAATCCAATAAGGTCTTTTCTTCTGCGCGCGGTGAAAGAGGAGGTAATGAGTAATGTCTGCGCTGCTCATTTTAACATGCAACATGCCCGAGTGGAGATAAAGATCACAAAGAGGCGTCAAGCTGTAAAGAAATGCACAGAAAATGAGACACGGACTCTTGAATCTATTCAGATCTCGCCTACCTGAGAACAGAGCCAATAACAACATGTTCTGTGTGTCTCTGTTACAACTCACAGTTCAGATCAATCAAGAGTCTTTATTAAAGCATATCAACAAAATTTCCACAGATTATTAAGAAATATGTAAAACACATATATATATTTTTTTTATAAAAGTTACAAACAACAGCTTTACTGGGAGGTCAGAGAAAACGCTGATGTAAGAAGAGAGTGAAACAGAGCTGAATTTCCTCTATCAATGGCTGAGCACTGCTGGCACTGCTGGCCCAGTCACAGATTTTCCATCAATACCAAAAAAGATAAATTTGGCTTTTATGAAATATATATGCAAAAAAAACAAAAACAAACATAGTCATTGTGTTGAAACAAACCAATCAGTTTCAAAATAGCAGCTTGGCAGCTACAAAGCTATAATTAGCCTCAATTTATATACCTATGCAAATAACCAGACTGATCATCTAGTTAATATGAGCTTGTTATACTTGTGTTGGTCTATAAATGGCAAAAAAGAGAAAATTTAACTGTTCCGTTAAATAAGCCTTTGAAATCGACTGAAAACGTAGTGAAACAGATCATCAATATTCCTGAAGAGGTACAATTATTATTATTTATTTTTTTATTTCAAGTATTAACATAGACCTATTTTCTGCTCCACCACATCATCTTGGTAATTAGTCCCCAGAAGCAGACATCAATTTACAAATCTCAAAATGAAAATGTAAAAATACAAGAAGAAGATAATAAAAACCAAAGAAACTTAAAAAAGAAAAAAAAAAAAGAGATTTAATAAGATTCACGTAATCTTCAAAGATGGCCTCGAAACGCACAAATGCACTTTAGCTAACATTCAATCCTGCATTCTGTTTCATAAAGACTAATGGATCCAGCCGTGTTTCTCAATCTTGGTGTTCAACAACCTCTGCCCTGCGTGTTTAAGATGTGTCACCGCTCCAAAAGACCCGATTTAAATGGTTGAATTACCTCCTCAACATGCCACCAAGGTCAGCAGCCGCCTGTTAATGAGCCTTCAATTGGAATCTGCAGCGATGTAGCAGGCAAATATAAAAAACATGCAGGGCAGCGGCTCCTGAGAACGAGAGTTATAAATCAGAGTTATGCAGAGCAAGAAGTGACTGACTCTAGCCAGGTGTGGATGACTGGAACAAAAAATAAATAAATAAATAAATACAGAGAGACAACGAGGCAATCAGGAGAATTCAAAGCAGGTATTTGGGGGACCAATGCAAGCAATTTCTGAGAATTTATTTCTAAAATTTACTTATGGATTAAAAACTGAACCCTCATTGCATTTAAAAGGGCAGTATTATTTGTTTTCCAGGCACACAATGCCATTTTATAGCACAATCAAGTAATTATGTTACTTTCTATGCTAGGTATCAAATATGATACTAAATGAAATTTGACTTAATAACGTCACGCCTTGAAATTGGGCCTCTGTATCTTTAAAAACTCCTGCTCTTTCTGAACTCCACCTCCAGGAAGTCATCACAACATGACTCCTCTATTAACACTTTATCAACATTTTTACCAGCGTCTCACTGAGACGCAGCTCCTGTAATGAGCTCCGCAGATGCTCAGTTCCACCAGGTGTTTGCTAATTGCTGCTGGCTAGTCTGAAGGAGCTGAGTGGCGGGAGTCGCAGCGAAGGGGCGCTCTGTGAGGCGGAAGCTTAGAAACTGCAGCTCTTAGGAGGGGTAACTTTGTCCCCGAAGGCGGCGCTAGCTCCACCCAGGCATTTTGCACAGCTGAATGGTTGCCATGGGAGACTGACGGATTTCTCACACATGCATGAAAGAATCAAAGCAACGCTCCAGGTATGTTTTGATGTCTTTTTTAAATACAATGACGTGATAGCTCCATCTCCCTGCGCGCCTCCCTCTCACAAATAAACATGGTGCAGTTCGGTGGTGGTCTGTGTTTTTTATGTCATTCTACGGCAGCATCAAAGTGCCAACAATTGTCCCGGCGTACCTACTACAGCATCTTCTGTGGTGCAGCATCCTGATGTATATTTGTTTCTTTTTTCACTCCCAATGCAAATATCTGAGGTTTAGTATCGATACGAATCGCATACAGAAAAACAGTGCTGGATACAGACTTAAAAATTCTAAATTACTAATTTATTTAATGACTCTACACTTGTCCAACACACTTAAAAACATGGACAGCTTCACAAACTTGATCTAGCATATAAAACAACTAAACTTTAATTTGTTCAGTCAATGCAACTAATTAAACTGGAGCAATAGGTTGACTTCCTTTGCCAAACATGTAAGAAAATAAACTGCAACAAACCTTTCAAATTGTTCAGAAAGTGCAATAAGGAGTTCCAAATATGATGTAAAATCTATAATAAAGCATGACGTCGCTTAGAGCACAACGCATAGAATTAGACTGAATAGATCTGCCGTCATGGATCGGGCACATTGTCACAATACCAATCTGGAATTGTTTTCAATATTGGGACCGATGCAGATATCGATATCGGATTGGTGCATCTCAAAGCAAAATGAAAAACTAATCTGGTATTCATTGTCATACACAATAAAATGTACAATTTACACCATATACCTGAAGGAAAATATCACATTTCCAGCTTCAAAGTGCCTGGAAGAAGGCCCTGAACCCCAGTTTCCTACCACCACCTTGTGATTCTAACACATTTTGTACAGCACTTTATAGGATCTTAAGTGCTGACCATTTACCGGTGCTGGACAAATGGCAAATTTTAAGACTGATTGCTTTCGGTTTTGAGCAAGGGAGTAATTGTGCGTTAAAAAAAAATACTTTGCCTGCAGCAAAACACTCCAGAAATCTGAAGCAGAAGACTGAAATGAAAAATACCCTGCCCTCCACATCTCTGTAATCAGGCCTTTCCCACCGGCGGTCAACAGGAGGACCAGCTTCCAGGTGAAGCGCTCCCCCGCCGCCTCGCTTCGCCTCGGAAACCCAAACAGGCGTGGCCGGCCGAGCCGCCGCTTGTGCCCCGACACGAAAGGCCCTGTGCTTCTCCATGACAAACAGCTATTAAATTTAAATTACCAGCGCTTTGTAAGATCAACTAAAACAACAGAGGTCATGGGCGGCGTGCATTAGCACACGTCTCTGTAATATCCAGAGAACACCGGGGCGCTGTTTGCCGAAACAGGCCTCTCTGGGGACCGGTTTCTAATCTGAAGACACAACATGACACAGCAAGCTGTTGAATTCTAATAACATATATCTGTCATGTCTAAGTGACAAGAAATGGCTGATGGACTGGAACTCGATTGCTTTTGGCGGACACACGTGTGCCATCAGTCGACTGAAATAACATTTCACGCACTAAAGTCTTCGTAACATTAAATTTTACAAGGAGAGAAAAGGAGAAAAGCAGAGAGAGAGAGAAAGACACACACAGAGAGAGAGATTGCTCCTCGGCGTTCAGCAGCTATTTATAGCACAATGCCAAATCTCAGCAAAGCCGCAGGTACACGACATGTTTATTTTATTTAGCCAGCAATAGAGGGGGAAAAAAACTGCGATTCATTTACATCCAAACCAAAAGAAATGCTCTGCTGTGCTGAATCTCCAACAGAGATGAGTAACACCATATTTCACCAGAGACCAAGCAGCAGGAAAAGGGCAAGACTGCAACGGTGTGGTAGAAAGAAATTAGCAGAACACATTTTGTTTTTTTGTCATAGAAATCTGCCACCACTGGGAGCCATGGCGCTAAAACACAACTTTTTCGTTTAGGTTCACACAAATCCTTAAATGATTGAGCGTGAGACCTGAGCCCTACGCTGTTAATTGAAGCTCATCATTCCAATTGATGCAGATTGTAACCTGCGAAATACTGCAGCTCTGAAGCCATCCTGGATGTTCATGGTTCATTCCTCTGTGGAGCTCCTGTGTGCCACTGGGCTCCTTTGTTTTTCTACAGAAAATATTCCAGAATGTAAAAGATTCAGAAATACAAAATTCTACATTTTGAGGTGGGGGTTTGGGAGCCACATCTTTCACGTTAATGTAGGGATGGACGATGTTTCTGAATAACTTATCGCAATACAAGCGTTCATCACAGACGACATCAATAATTATCAATTTGGGCTTTTTTGGAATATCTGAAATAATGCCAAGCTGGTGGTGTGACCTTTCCTGATTTATCCACAGTTTTTAAGCCGTTATTAGCCACAGTGGCGAAACCTGAAACTGCACAAGTTACTCGTTGCTAGGTAACCAAAGAGTCAGTTAGTTGATGCCACTGACCTTGTTTAGCTTGCTGTGAGAGACAGAGAAGATAAAGCCTTTCTTCTGCCTACATCTCCCAGAATGCCGTTCTGAATCGCAGCTCAGTGAATATTCTACAGACCGAATATTCTATCAGATGTATTATCTATTTATATTGATCATATGTCTATCACAATAGATATGGTTATTGATTTATTGTCCTACACATCCTGAAGAAAGAATATGTATTGGGGTGAATTCGTATTGTTTTAACAGCATCAGGACAGGGTGAGTCACTTTTCCCATGCAGTAAATCTGAATGCTCCCAAGGGGTCAGAAAAGTTATCACCCAAATCAATCAGAACATTAGTTAAGCCATCACTTCCTGTTTCAAGCATCCAGCAAGCTGAGGTGAGTAAATCATTAGTGCAGACAGGATTAAGTCACAGTTTTATAGCAGAGGCACATATGAGAGCTGTGTTAATCACACAGCAGATTTTTTTTAAAACAGCCCAAAAATACTGACACTTGCTGTAGTTATGTGGTCAAATTGTAGATGCTACTGTTGCACTCATGGAGCATTGTGTTGATCTCGCATACTATTGAAACAAAAGCCTGGAACAAAACAGTGTGAAGGAAGACGTGTCTGTCTCATTTTACCGCATTGTATCACAAATTACAGTTTGTATTTTCCTAAAACTTTCAGTGAAATAGTCTAGAACTGTGATAAAAGTTGATTTATTCTAAAGCTTTTCATAAATTTCTGCCTGGGGAACCAATAAATGCTTTCGGGTTGATGCACTGTACTGCATACAGTAAAGTTCTTAAACCAGGTGATTCAGATGGACTAAATCAGATTAAATCTCTATTTGCAAATTAAACAGCTTTACACATGAGCCACACTTGCAAATTTAAAAAGTCTTTACAGGCGCTGCTGGTGGGACTCTATTTTCATAGGTTCAAAAACTGATGCATATAAGAAGTTGGAACAGTAAGAACAGTAAAATGATATTAAATTAAACACAACGCGCTTTAACTGTAACTACATTCCCGATAGCCTCACAACCGCTGAAATGCTGCATAGCTGATTTTTGTTCCATAAAGATTTGCTCAAATAACCTCAATGTGCGGTTTTTATTAGCCGGTGAATTTTACACCAGGGCTCAAATAAATATAAAAAAAAGATTAATAGGAGGAAAACATCCGGCTGCAGCGGTTTGATAAAAAAAAAAAAAAAAAAATCAATGCAGTCAGAGAAGCTAATTTGTCTTTTGAGAGACTCTCTGCTAAAAATAGACATTCTGATTTCTGGTGAACGCAAGCTTCTCAATTAATTTGTTTGTCTATCAGGAACTGCTGCAGACATTTCCACAGTGGTGGCTTCAGATATTGAACCTGCAAAAGCAGCAAACAGAAGAATCGAATGAACGAACGGATGGACAGACGGACGGATGCAACCTTTAGACAATCTAACAAATGAAACGTTAAACAGTATTTAAACCTCTTGCAATAAGAAATTTACCAATTTGGCAGTTAATTATATGACAAATTAAAATTAGCTCAATATTTTCCATTCTGACGGTTTCTATTTTCATTTTATTTAATATTTTTGGTTGAATTTTATTGTTAATATTTAAAATATCTTCCATTACCAGTTTTTAGTGTTTCGTACAAAATGAATGTTTATTTATCATTGAGAGAGCAAACTAGCATCACTGTGCCATAATCAACGTCTTAACTGAAAATGGTCTTAAAAACAACAATACTATGGTTTATTGCTACCACTACTGAGACAATTTATCATCCAGAAACATTTGCCGTTGTGACGGCCCCAGACAGTATTCCAAACATTTTGATCATTATGGAAACCCCTTAAATCAAACTCTAAATGTTTCCAGAATTTTCCCCACTTTGCAGAAACCGTGTACAATTTCCCCCCCAAAAAGACATCTCTAAAAACATGTGCCATTTTATTAAGCTTGTAAATCAGACTTATTGCTGTTTTGAACTTGCTGCTGCTGGTCATGATTTAGCAGCGTCTGGAGAGGCTGGACCACAACAGGACGTATAAACCCCATCGCCATCCGTTTGTTCACCTTAAGCCTGGATGAAGGGTCTATTTTTCAGCTGGGTGCCACGCTGCGGTTTCCTCATCAGATTGATGGAAAGCCTCTGAAGTTAGTGCTTTTATCTCCAAGACCAGTTTTCAGGAACAATGGGAAGTAAACTCACACATAGCAAAGTGCGCATTGCATATATAGATAAATAATTTTAACTGTAGCCCAGATGTTTTAGCATTATTGTTGAAATTAAATTCATCTTCCCCGATCTGTATGCTGCCCGCCGGGTTTCAATCCTCGTTCCTGCCACCTATTAACGTTTGATGAAGTTAATTTAGTTTGATTTATGCAATTTGACAATGTGTATTTGTCCCGTTAGTTCTAATTTGTTCCTGTTTGCCCCATTGATCTAAATTGATCCAGCTGCACATAAGCTCATGTCTGAATAGTAACCTTTAAGGAAAACTCTGCTGGGTAATTTGTCTGGGGAAAAAAAAAGAGAACAAGCATACAGTTTAAAGTGTTTGAGATTTTCATTGTGTTTTAACGTGTATATAAATGACTTTCATTTGTTATAACCAGTAAGTATGAAAAGAGTCAATAAATTCAAACCGCGGTGAGCTGCAACTGTTAGCTTAAAACCTTTATGTCTTTATCAAATTTGGCCCGTCACTAATTAAGGTTTCTGCTGTTTCTTCTTTCTAAAATGGTCCAAGCCAGTCAGATTGGATGGAGAGCAACTTTGAACTTTCAAATGACAAACAGTTACCCTGCCAACAGAGTCTCCCAATTGGCATGTGGATCTCTGCAGCTCCTCCAGAGTTTCCACAGGCTACAAAGGGTGTTTCTCACACCTGATTGTCCGGTAGACTCGGTTCAACTGGGGGCCAAAGTAGCAACATTTGTTACAGTTTCAGCTGGTGCGGTACACGTTCACATGGCATTGTGTCAAACAATCCAAACCCTTTGCTAAACCTGTTCACCCTCCTCACCTGGGGTGGCGCTGCACCAAGAATTACTGAAGGAAATAACACTAAAACGTCCGAAGCAGACGTTAGCGCAACTTCCTTCTTTGTGAAATGCAAACAAAAATGGAGTAGTGTCAGATTTTAATGACTGTAGGATTCGTGTTTTGTCTTTGGTAACAGACAAAAGACTGCTGGTGTCAGACTCTCACCTTTGTTTAGTTTGTATTTACCCAAGATTCCCAATGCTACGGTTCACTTCCTGCTTCAACTGAATCGAGACCCAGGTTTTTAGGCGGACCAGAGTTTGCTTTTTTTGGTCTGCATCAGAATTCGATTGCGCATTCACGCCTCTCCAACCAAACCAGTCTTTCAAGGCAAACAAATATTGAGTTTGATTAAAGGGGGCTACACAGGGGTGGTGGTGTGAATGCAACCTCATACTTAGGTAATTTTTTGAGGCAATTCCTTATATAGGGTCCAATATAGGGGTATCGTATTCAAGGGGTTGAACACAAATGCGCACCACATTCCTCATATTCGTAAAGCAACCAAACCAAACGTGTATCGCTTCACACGTCTATATTAAAACGTGTGCACCCTTCGCCCTGGCATGCATGCGAGGTCATTGCTTTAAATCCACCGGCTGCAATAAATGAAATCCCCTACTCTGTCATGAGACGTTTTGTCACCACTTAGGTTGACAATAATCTGAAATGTCATTGATCCCTGTGGGAAAGTGCCCCGTCCACTGCTGGGCCTGTGGGAAAGGTCAGAGCGCAGAGGCCACGTGCAGAACACGGAGTCAGGAGCTGCAGGAGATTCACAGACTGGCTCATGAGGATGGGAGAAATACCTGTTCTGCAAGTTAATCATCGCATTTTATTCCAGCCAGTAGGACCAAGCCTCCTGATCTCCGGCGAATCCGAAAGAAGATGCTTCAAATCGCATCTTTCTATGACTGACACAATGCAAACAGGTGGCACACGTGAAGCAATATAATCCTTTTTTTTTTTTTTTGTCCTCTTGCAGAGAGCAACAATGAACCTTTTCATGCATCAGAAATGTCATGACTTCAAAGGCCTCCAGTGATGCCGTCCTGTCAGCTCTCATTTCTGCAAATCCAGTTCAGCAATCAAATGAGCTGCATAAAAAAAAAAACTCCCTGCTATTATTAGCACACTAAAGCACTCTGTATTCTGCTGGGTTTTTCTTTTTTTTCTACTTTGCAATTGCTAATCTTTCAGCCTCTGAACTTCTATAATGTGAGCCGTCTGAATTTGAACACCAGCGGCAACTCAGAAAATGTGGGACAGTAAAAGGCAGGTTCGTCTTCACCGCTATGTCTGTTCTATAACATTTGACCCCCACTGACTTGTGTCACCTGCGGGGAAACGCGGACAAGCAGGGACATGAGGGAGACCGGGGGGGGGTTCACATGCGGGAGTCCGTGGCGATTGTCGCGCATTCCGTCACAGACTCCATCCACCCATCCATCCACCCATCCATCCATCCACCCATCCATCCCCTCCATGCATTCAAGCATGCATCCGCAGCCGAACCGGCGCGCGACACAGAGGTCTACCTGTTAGCACGCGACCGCCGGTGATGCTCCGTCCCCCTTACCTCTTCCTTTTGTCTCCTTTGACATAGTGTCCTCTCCGCTGCGCACCTGTTCCCGCAAGCCGTCCCTGTGTTCTCGCTCGTCGGGGAGTTAATTAGGCAGCGGCTCTGCCTCCCTCCGCCCCTCTCTCCTGGCGGATGCACCTGCCAGACTGTAGCGGGGTGAAGCGGGCGCACCGCCTCGTCGCTTCCGCTCCCTCCTCCGAACCTCCCGTTCAGCGGCGGAGGGAAAGGGGCTTGAAGCCACTGCGGAGTTCTGACTCACCTGTGAGAAGTCCAGCGGAGCGCCGCGCCGCAGACATGGCCACTTTAGTTCCTGTTCAGACTTCGCTCAAATGTCATGCCCCGCCGCCGCAGCAGCTCCCGCTCTTCCCGTCCGTCTCTCTCCTCTCCTCTTCTCTCCTCTCCGCCGCAAACATCAGCCGGAGTTGCTTCACACACACAGAGGCTCCGCTCTGCAGCTCGACTGCCTCCAGCGGTGCGCGCGGTGCCGGACTGATGCCGCTCAGAGGCCGCCGTCCTCTGTGACTTCACGTTTTCAGAATCAGGACTCCATCCCAAAAAAAAAAAAAAAGCCAAAGTAAAAACGGAAGGCGGATTTGTTAAGGGAATATAAAGGTTTACACCTATTCAGCAAGACAAGCAATTGATAAGGGCAGAAATTGGAAAGCCAGGTGACAAGAACTGGCTTATAACTTTAGAAATACAGGCAGGGGCGCAACTACATACTTTCTGACGTGTATGCGAACATGTCATCCCCCCCCCCCTCCACATATACTTGTCCAACTCATCTTTAATTAAAGTATCAATTACATATATGTGAATAAGTTGCTGCCTATAGGGCGATTAAAAAACAATGAAACAAAAAACAGGGCAATATTTCATCATTTAATATATAAATGAGCCACAGAGCCACTTCTGTTAGCCTGTGTCTAGAACAGCCTCTGGGCTGCAGGTCTGAGGCATTTTGTTAGCATGTTTTCTATCATTTTTATAGCTGACAGGAAGCCTTATCCAAACTGGCAACCCACATTAATAAAATGGTAAAATAATATTGACCACAAAACACTATTTATAAAAGATATCAACGTTTTTCCTGCACAATCCTAACAAACGTTTTTTAATGTTGAAAAAATAAACGGTTTCTCTTCACAATACTTATTATTTATTAATCTATTTGTATGACTTGTTCTTTAAATTGACATTTATGTTATTTTTTTGGTCTCAGGAAATGACTGAGCCACTCCTTGTATCAAAAGGAACAAGATGTGGTGGGAACAAGTTTTATATGACAAGACGCGTGTCAGAGTGTGTCTAACGTCAATGTTACATCATGTGTGCAACCATAAACTCAAAGCAAATCTTACATTTATTGTAAGAGGTACTGCAAACTGTCGATGGCGTTGCCATGTCGATTTCCGACTTCTTAACTAAGAAGCTGTCTGAAAAAAAGATTACCAGCTTCGCTTTTCCTTTCCTTTCAGTTCATAATGTCCTGTCGTGTGTCGGCCATCTTATAAAATCCAAACAAAACAGATTGAAGTTTTAGGTTGTAGCATGAAAAAAAATGTGAAAAACTGAAAGAACACGAATTCATTTGTAAGGCTCTGTATCTGCTGCATGTGGAGGTGTGAGCCATCACCCTTGTTAACCCTGAGTCACTAAAATAGCAGGTGCCACCCTGGTCATTCAGGGGCAGCAACCAGAGCAGAAAGAAAACATTTTGGATCTGTCAGAAGCTCAAAAGTAGAACCTTTTTACAAATCCAACTCCTGCTTTTCCCAGGGACAAAATGAATTCGCTTTCCCACAGATTTACTTTGGAGCGTTTTAATCCGGCAGATGTTTCACGTTACAGCTAAATCTTAATTCACTCTTAAGTCCATATCTGAGTCGCAACACTTGACCGTGATTGCCTTTAAATAGCTCCTCTCACACGTTACGCCGTCATCGTGCGTGAAGTGGCCATAGTAGCACCTGCTGTTTCCCTCCCTGGCTTCCCCAAACGGGATCACGCGTGAGATCCCGTCGCCGTCAAAAACCCCCATACGTCTACACCAACAAAAACTGATGCGGGGAAAAATGCCTGTGGTGGAGCCGTCGCCCTGGAGTATAAAGGACGGACATGCTACATTACCAAGCTCCAAAAGGCACACACAAAAGCAATTTGTTATTGTCATGGAAGTCGGCGACGGCCTGCTACTTGTGCGGAGCACTGACCTCAGATTCCACAGAGGAAAACTAATGGAAAAGGCCTCAAGGCCAGGAAGTCGAGGAGACAGATAGCACTGATTACACCAAATGACTGAACTGACAGCGTCCAAGAGAGAGACAGAGAAAGAAAGGTTAATTGAATTAAACCAGTTGAAGTTTGCAAAGCTGTCATCGTACATTTGAACATAGGCATAACTTCCTGAAGGACTGGTGTGGACATGTCCCCACCAACTCTAGCATGAAGGCAGGGCCGTGCAGAGACCTTTGATGGCACCTTTGTCAGTCCCCCGATGCTTTGGGGACATTTTGATTCATTTAATTGTGGCATGTTTGGCTTTATGCTGCGGTTCTAATTATTGCTCCAGTATTTTCTCTGATGTTTATTTTGTGAACTCTAAATGGGCCGAATCTTCCTTTAACACTTGAGCTTCTGCAATATTTTCTGTTTACAGCTGCTCACCTCCAGCCCAGATCCCATCAGCAGCGGCTTTAACCCGCCTGGTGGAAACATTAAGGAGAAGCAGAGCGAACAGTCAGCAGGTGGCACCGGGTGGCACCGGGTGGCACCGGGTGGCACCGGGTGGCACCGGGTGGCACTGGGTGATACCGGGTGGCACCGGGTGATACCGGGTCTTTGAGCTGTGTCGCATTGATACAGCTGCAGCCAGGCATGTTTTAATGTTACACAATTACAGTTTTAGCAAGTTGCTCAAAGTCTAAACTGGTATTGTTGTGCATTTAAAGTTAAAGTTTACCTTCGAACAAACGCACCCCAAAGGAATCCCAGCACCTCCTGCCGTCCTCTGAATGCCCCCCAGGGGGCGGTACCGCCCCCGTTGAGAAACACTAACCTAGATCCAAATAGACAAGTAAAACCTGACAGAAAACTAAAGCCATGAAACAAAATACTCCACAACTCATCCCACAACACTGACATGGTGACACAAACGTCCACAGAAAGAGGCAATTCTGCTCCTCTAAAACAAGCTTCTTGCTTTTCTCACTGAAAATTACTTTTTTGTTTCTCCAGTTTGCAAATTAAATGTTCTAGAAATTAATACCACCTGTCTTGAGGACATATTCCCTGGATTGGCAGACTGGGGTGGTGGTCCCCCTGTTCAAAAAGGGGGACCGGAGGGTGTGCTCCAATTATAGAGGGGTCACACTCTTAAGCCTCCCTGGCAAGGTCTATTCAGGGGTCCTGGAGAGGAGGGTCCGTC
>CAEFZX010008942.1:0-11804 GCA_903066825.1 Alfaro cultratus
GGTCATTAAGGCTCTGGAGATCTGATCTACACAAGGAGGAGGTAATGAAGCCATTTCATTCCAGTGTTTTGTACCTGAGGCACATCTAAAAACTGCAGGACAGTGGCCCTGGAGGACTGGAGTTTGACACCTGTGTTTTGGATATATCACAAGTATTAACTAAAAAATACTAATGGAATAACTGGGAACAGTAAGCTACACACATGACTGTATAGACAGCATAAGCAAATCTTTCTCTTGATCCTGTCAATCTGGAGTCGACTGAGAAAATAGAGCACATGATTTATGTTAATGCAATGACTTGACCTGATGCTTATTAAAGTCATCAAAGTAAAGATGAATAAGTACACATGTATACTACTCCATTATTTAACCTTTTTGAACATATGTGTTGTTGTAACGTACAGAAATTTGAAAAAGTTGAAGAAATATTGTTAAGGTGCCTGTATTGTTCTATGACAATACCTACATATTAAAAACAGATTTAGCTGAACCAAAACAGTTTTGTTTCAAACAAATGGAGATTTTCAATCCACTAAGAAATGCCTAAAATAACAGATGGTCTTATTTTACATATATTTTTGGTATTCCTTCTTTTTCAGCTCAGGCGGCAGAGCTTGCTGCTGTTAAAGTCAAGGCAGACGGCACCGAAAACCAAGTAGAAGGCTTGTGAACTCTGAAGGAAACACTCAGCCTGTTTGAGTGTCCATATCCATACCAGTGACATTAATATCTCACTTTGAAATGTAAAATGTTGCAGCTGGTCATATTTGTACAATATATATCAGATGTGGGAAAACATACGATACTCTGAACATGTCAACAAATGTTTTATTTCACTGAATCTCTTTGTTTTTCCTTTCATTGCAGCTCAGGTATCAGAACTGGCTGCTGTTAAAGCCAAAGCTAACGTCACTGAGAACCGAGTGGAGGCTCTGAGGAGAGAAGGAGAAGGTTTGTGAACTCTGAAGTAAACACTCATATCAGCAGTTCACTATCAATGACTTCAATGTCCAAGTTCTATGAAAATAATTATGCAAGAAAAATCTTATCCTAAGACTGGATCAGGATGTTATGAAATCTGAATCTGGAAATGAATAGGTCTAAATAAGCCTTTAGAACAAAGATGACATTTTATAATATTTGCATGTCTTTACCTTTCTACATTAAATGGTATACAGGCCATGTGATTTAAGTAAAGTAGATTATTTGATTATTACCAAGTAAAATCTATTGTCTAGTAGTCCAAATATAAGATCAAGAAAATAAAAATAGAACTTTCTGTAGTGATGGCGAGTTTCCTTAAACCTCAACCCCCAATGTTGCTCTCAAAAACTTAGAATTCAGAAATAGATTTAATAGGTTTCTCTACTTCCTGTCAGTAAATGGGACATCAATCTATCTACTGGTGCAGATCTTTACTTTAGGAATAAAATTTGCACAAACACATTTAAAATGACCTAAAAATCCAACCTTCAATTTATGAAATATGAAATGCGCTCTACGAGAGAGAATTTTCCAAATGGCTTCTCACTATCACATGTCCAAACTGCAGGGGACATTTTCCCCTCTCCCATCTACAGTACATGAGATCCAGCACTGCTGTAATTCTTTTTTGTTAAGTATATGAAGAAATCAACATGCTTAAGGATATAACTGAGTGTACATTTTTTTTTTACTTATTTGCATGTGTGAATTTGTTGGATTCATAAGAAACAACAAATTCACAAATATTGAGATGTTTAAAACTCTTGCTGTGTGACTGAATTTTGCTCATGTCCCATTTCTGTCTCTCAGCCAAGCGACTGGCTTTCTCCGCCGCTCTGTTGGAGTCGGGCTCAGGAGACCATGGGCCGTTCAACACACACACAACCATGGTCTTCAGACATGTTACTACTAATATTGGAAATGCCTACAGTCCAAGTACAGGTGATTAAATTTACACTTTATATTTTGCATTTATATTTACAATATTAACAAAATGTGGTACATTTCTTATGAAATGAGAGTTAATTACAATTCTTGATAATACAGGGCTGTTTACTGCACCAGTAAGAGGAGTGTATCACTTTGAGTTCCACATCTACGGACATGGAAGTTCTACAGAGCGTACATTTGGGATGTTGGTCAAGAATGGAGTGCAAATCTTTGCAGCGTATGTAAAACAGCCTGCTGGTGGTCAGAAGGCTTCTAATGGTGTTACACTGCTGTTAAACATCGGAGACGTGGTATTTGTGCGTTTGCCGGCTAACTCATGGGTTCATGACAATCAGGATCACCACACTACCTTCAGTGGCCATCTACTGTTCACCATGTAAGAATATAACAGGGTTTTACTTTTAAATTAAACCAGGCGGCACAGATCTACATCAAAGATTGTTTCAAAAATAATAACAACAAACAGTTGATTACATTTTGGTTTAAATGAGCATTTTATAAATCACACAAATAATTGAAATTATTGAAAATAATTTTTTGTCTAATATTTTATTCAAATAACACTGCAGATGTCAGTGTCAGATTTCTTTTGATTCTGCAGGATTCCTGATGCTTTTTTATTTTTTGGGGGAGAATTTGTAATGCTCACCTGTGCAATACAGTTGAGAGAAAATGTATTTCTCCAACATGACTTGAAAGTACTGAACAGAGCTGACCCAAGGCATAAGCAAACTAAGCGGCTTAGAGCCCCATGGCTCCTACTGGCCCCCCTAAGTACAACAGATTTTGTGTGTGTGTGTGTGTGTGTGTGTGTGTGTGTGTGTGTGTGTGTGTGTGTGTGTGTGTGTGTGTGTGTGTGTGAGAGAGAGAGAGAGAGATCCACGCAGCACCACCGCCCCCTTGTGTCTAGTTTAGCACATTGTTACACATCTGAACATGTTCTAAAACCAAATTGAGCATTCTTATATAGAACAATTTGAATACATAAACTTAGTTTTTCATGTCACAGTATCAATAAACGTGCACATTAAAGTCTTCAGTGTTTTTAATTTATAGCACATAAGCTCTACTTTTTAATGGATGCAATGCACAGAGTCATAGAATGAATTATTGCCCGAGTCGTTTCATCTGAAACATCCAGTGATTTACCAATAGTGTTTTGGTTCAATTTATTCATGAGCTGCTTCATAAAAGGCTTGTTCTTATAGGCATATATTTTTTGAAGAATCATAATGCTGTAAGTTATAGTGGGAGACGATAGAATACTGCCACCTAGTGGGCAAAATGTGTTGTACACCTCTGTTCTGGAAGACATTCAGAGAGACTTGGAGGTGGATGTGTGGGAGGTGCAGGAACTGGGTTTATGTAGATAGAACATCCAGAAGGCATGAAAGGCCTCAAGGTACAAGCATTCACCAAACCCTCTCACAAACACTATAAGAGAGTGTTTGTGTTTGTGTGAGACATTGGAATCATAGTAGTGATTGTGAGAGAGTTTGGAAATCTGCATGCAAATGAATGGTTGCGTAAGTATGTAGTAAGTTTCGTCCCATGAGGCCACTTTTACAGTTCAACTTCTAACACTTACAGCAGGTAAAGCCTTTTATCATATAAGCAAATATTATATGAAAGCACTATGCCACATCGTGGTCAGAGGTATATATCTCACTTTGTCTGATTTTGCTAATCTGCTTCTGCATATCTGTTGCATTTGCTATATTCAAATTAGCAATCTTTGTGTTGTCAAAATATTTTGTACATTTTTGTGTAAAAAAACAAAACATAAATGAAATAAAGTTAGCTACTCTCAGAACAAAAGTATAAAAAAGGAGGTGTCAGGTCAGCATTTCACTTTATGCTCTCTGGATTGAAATGAAATGTCAGACTTGCGTAGCGTTCTGCAGGGTCAGTGCCGGTGCGTAGGGCACCCAAAGCATCAGGCTCAATCAGAGATTAAACACAATCATTATATGTGTGAGAATGTATTACATCCAATAGAATATTAAGATATTCGCACAGTGAAAGTAAGCAGTGGAGAAACTTGGCATGAGCACAAAGCAAACGACTGATGAGGATCTGTCCATGTACAAGTCAAAAACACAGGAGGGAGTAAAAGGTGAGGAAGGTAGAAAGCCAGTTTAAGGTCAGATATGTTGATCAGTGAGACGAACGCTGAGGTTGAATTGAGAGAGAGGAGATTTATTTAAAGATCATTTTTATTTATAAATGCAACAGCAAACCTGTATGAATTGTAAGGCTATGAAAAGCAGAAAAAAAGACAAATTATTAAAGGTGCTCACTAAAAGTGCACAAGTACACTTAAGCAATATAAACTTATATAATTAATGAATAGCTCAGTGGTTCCCAAAGATTTTCTGGGCCCCTCTATGGATTACAATAATAATAAAAAAAAGAAGAACAAAAAATCAACTGGGCACACACATCGTTCAACCAGACATAAGCCTATATTTTGTTTTCAAACTCCACTGAAGTTTATTTCACACTTCAGGTTGCAACAAAACACACTACAAACCATCGTTACAGTAAAACACTTTTGTATAACTGTTTTGTTTGTGCATACCGCTTCCGGCGTCCCTACTGCAATGGCACTGCGCCCCACTAGGGGGCGCACCCCAACATTGGGAACCACTGGAACAGACGAACTGAGGGTATACTAAATTGTAAGTAATCAGAAAAATTTCCAAGTACAATGTAAGAAAGTGAATAGCCATAGTCAGCAGAATATGGAGGATATGATGTTTCATGTAAAGATGTGAAAGAGCAAATGTAAAATTTTCAAGAATCGATATCTGACAGGGCTGTGTGTTTCTGCACATGGACTTATTTTTTTTCCACACATTATCTGTTGCACATTATACTGTTTTGACAAAGTGACAGTTATAACAAATATGTAAAAAGCAAATATTTTCTAAAAGTTACCTACTGCGGCTCTAAATAAGTCATTTAAGTGAATTGTGTTGGTTGCTTCCAACTGCAGATTTAACAAATGAAAAGAAAACAATAAAACAGCAAAATAAATGGGTCAAAAATGATTCATAATAGCTTATGCTAATCTTCACCTATGTTTGAATAGATTTAACCAATAAAAGACAGTAGACAACAGGATTAATGAGGTGAAGGATTCGGCCTTATTAACTGCATGTACGTTTAAGATTTTATGTAACAGAAGAAGTTCCTTCTCTCATTGCAGTCTCTGATGCCAAAGGATGAGTTGCCGTTCTTCTCCAGGATTCCACACCTCTCAGCCGGGCAGCCTGGAAGGTCCTGATACTGCACCGGTTCTCCACCCACCCAGACCCACTCATCACCAAGGTAACGCAGGCCCGTCCACACCTACCAACATGTAGCAGGGAGGTCAACATAAACCCTGAGGATGAGTTGGTAAAGAACACCAGAGAGTAAACAGCGACCCACCTCCTCAGTGGTTGCCAGTTGGGTTGTCTCTCGTGCAAAGTCGTGGTCATCGGGGGTGATGAGGGTTGCCAGGTCGTAGCTGTTGACTTTGTTCAGAGTCCTGCAGTGCTCCAACGCCTCCTCCCATGTTTTATTCTCCTTCACCAGAGTCAGTGACTCATCATAGCACATGAACGCATGTCTCTGATCACAGTCATCATTCCTCCACTCGCTGGTGAACGACGCCTTATAAGGGCAGAGTTCGTTTGAGTCTGGCTCTACAAGAAACAGTGCAGAAATATATTCTACCGATGAAATCTGGAGATCATTCAGCAAATTAAAACACTGACATGAATCAATTTCATGTTAAGCTCCAAAGGCCCTGGAGAGCACAGTCACCCGTTAAAGTATGAGAAAATGAAAGGAGCAATTTTATTTCAGATTTAAACTTTCTCTCATACTTTTACATTTTTAATGATAAGGGAATATGATTTGTCATGCCTATGTTAAAAAAACTCCCCACTAATATAAACATTTAAATATTTTTTGCTGAAGTATGAACCGATTAGAATGTTGTGGCTAATGTCAAATTGTCTTTTGTATCTTATTGGAGATTAGCATTGGTATCTTAATGAAAACAGCAGTCTCCCTGTGTATGCTCTATATTTCATGAGTCTAATGGCCTTTACAATAGAATTCAGACAGGAAATGGGCAAAAAGAGAATGAAGTGATGCAGCAGTTGGTTCAAGGTCAGAGTCAAGCTTCCACTCTACCATCAGGCTGCATGTTCACTGGTCAGTTAACCTACAGTTACTCTCTTTGATACAGTTACTCTATTCAAGTTCCTTTAAAGGGGCAGTGTTGTGTGTTTCCCAGACACATAGTGCTGTTTTATAACACAATCAAGTAACTATGTTGCCTTCAGCTGTAAGAATGCTTTATATAAAAATAAAATAAAACTTAAAAGAAATTTGACTTTGTAATTTAACGCCTTAAAATTGGGCCACTGTCTCTTTAAAAACTCCTGCTCTTTCTGAAACTCCGCCCTCAGAAAGTCATCACAACATGGCTCCTCTATTGGCTGTTTAACAATGTTTTTACCAGTGTTGCACTGAGAAGTAGCTCATATAACGAGCTGAGCAGATTCGCAGTTCCAACAGGTGTTTGCTAATTGCTGCTGGCTAGTCTGAAGGAGCAGAGTGGAGGAGTTGAGAGGGAGAGGTGCTCTGTAAAGTGGAAGTTTGGAAACTGCCTTTCAGAGGAGAAGCTTTATCCTCAAGGGGAATAACATTATAACACGATGTAAAGCTCAAAAAAGTAAATGTTAAATAACTGCCCCTTTAAGAACTTGAAACATATTGTCCAAAAATTAGCCCTCCTCGATGGATCATATAAATGCTAGTCCAGGTGAAAACCTGCTCTGCAAGCAAACCTTTCGAATCGTCCAGTTTGAGGGAAACTATAAACCTAGTTAAAGTTGTATAAGTTAAGCTGTGAATCTTTTGCCTGTAATTGTTATTATGTAGAGTTGCAACTCTGTTCCAATAAAAAGCAGCACAAATACTGGCTGGTTTTGCTAATGTGAAGAAAAGGGAAGCACATTTTTATGTCAGAAGGTGCAGCAAAGTGTTCGATAACGGAAATCTGAATTTCTGCTTTTAAGCTAAACGTATACGTTCTTGATTTACGAGAGAGAAAGCTCCATCCATGTTGATTGTTTGGAGAAAAGATTTCTTGGACAGAACAAGCAGAAAAGCGTTTTGTTAAAAGCAAACGATTTTCAAGTTTTCTAACTAGTCTCTGTCATTACATGAACTGTGATGTTTTCCTTACTGTTGGAGTCACTGTTGAAGAAAGTTGCTTTTCTGTCTTGCATGGACCATTTCAATGGGCTTGTGTCATTCTCTTGGTACAGTCCAAGCCAACCTTCGTAGTTGTAGAAGATTTCCGTTTCATTTCTGATTTTGATCAGAGCATCGTGTTTCTCCCTGCAGAAAGACTGGGCTTCTCTCCATGTCTTCATGTGATGGTAGTAAGAAAACGTTCTCTGTCTGAGGCCCGACAGCTGCACACAGGCAAGATGGGAGGCGAGTAGCAGGAAGAAAAACATGCAGATGTTCCTCATCTTGAATCTGTAGCCACATAATCAGTTCTATTTCAGTGAAATATTCAGCATCTTTCACAATTAGAGAGAAATATTGAATTGCTGCAAGCAGCTGAATTTCAAAAAGGAAGCTGGTTTCCTATCATACAAAACATTTATCTGCTGTTAACTGACTGTTTTTAATTGCTAAGATGAATTAAAAATTAGTGGAATTGGACAGTGTATAAAAAAGATTGAATTGCATTTATTTAAACCAAATTGGATTAATGTTATTTGGGCATAATTTAGACCAATTTTTGTAAATCGGTCTAATAACCCTTATAAACCACCCAACTGTCAGTGTGCCATAAATTAGCTGCGTTTCCATTACAAATCTGCACAAAACTTTATAACTATTCAGCCAATGTCAAAAAACACAACTTTCACAAGTTCGGTGTTTCCTAGATAAGAAACGCAATTAAAAATCACATGTGAATTAGTTTAATGTAACAAGCCATTAAAAAACATGCTGCACCATTATTCTCCAGCCACTTCCTGTCGTATTTTTCTTTCTTTTGAATTTTTGATTCCATATCACCCTACAACAGTATAAAGAACAAACGTTTCTATCCAGTGAAAGTATTTATTTATGCTCCCTTATTTTATGGAAATGATCAAATGAAGAAGAAATTATTGGGGCGGAAAAATAGCAAATGCAAACATATTTGTGGCTAATTCAAACAGGATTTAACTTTGAACAGATCTGATCTAAAAACATCCTTACTCACCTCAAGGCGCAACAGAAACGCAGCTTTGAATCTCAACTTCAGGTAATGGTGATTCTCAGTCTGTTGACTCAGTTAAGAAGCTCCACCAACCAATCAAAGCAAAGCAATAAACTTATCAATCATTAGGATGAGGTCACCACCCTGCTTCCCTCGCTCCTCATGATTCTGCTTTGCATCTTGTCCTGAATCTTCTCACAGTGGCAGATGTAGAAGAAGAATACAAGACAAACTATTGGCTGTTACAGCTGGAACTGCCTTGGATAATAAGCTGGTTTCTTGTTTTATGGCCATCTTTTTTTTTTTTTTTTGCTTTTTATTTGGTGGGGTATGTACACTACTGGATGTGCTACTTTTTGTTTTACTTATTATTTCTTTATCTCTAATAATCCTTTGACTAAACTCATTAGGTGTTATTGTATTTGTATACAAATGCTTTTTCAATTGCCTGTGAAGTTAAGTTTGAATGGAACACATTCAAATTCATGTCTGTCTTCCCTCTCCCTAAGTTGTCATGATTTGGCCTCTTGTTTGACCCAAATGCTGCCACACAAAAAGGTGGAGAGTTTTAATAATAATTTTAAAAAAGGAAACATACACAGCTTTCGCAAAGGGAACAGGGCATGGAAGAGAAACAGGTAGTGTAGCAGCAGAATCCAGTGAAAAACCAGAACGTTCCTCTGTTTTACGGCACACATTATAGAAAAAGAAAGTTAGCTAGTCTGCATTCAGTCAGAGAACAAATCACACTTTTTTTTTTTCCTGGCACCAAGTAGAGACAAGAACCTCACAGCAAAAACGTGTTTATTCATCTGAACAATTAGACAAGCTTGTCCACAGGCAAGCTAACAAACAGCTAATCTGCTTGTACAAACAGATAAGCTGTTTGTTAGCTAAAAAACAAGCTCATTCTTTGCGCTCTAACAACATTTTTCTTCTGCATGTTCCACGTGTTCGAACTGAAAAAGGGAAGCAAGCATTCAGTGTGTCAACTCCAGTCTGAACTCAAGATGTTGGAAATGATTTCATTGGATTTATTTCGAGCGGTTCTTAAAAACAGGCAACAACATTCTATGAAACAGTGTCACTGCTTTTAAATTGTTTTTCTATTGTTTTACACTTGTGTATATGTATTAATTGGTTTTATTTTGTAACCAGGCTGCTGTGTATTGCAGACTTCTGCCCAGGTCCCTCTTGAAAATGAGATCCAGAGCTCAACGGGGTTTACCTGGTTAAATAAAGGAAAATAAATAAATAAATAGTGATAAAAAAGTTTAGACAAGCTAACAGATAATTCTGGTAACTCCAAGAGGAAAGATTAAATTAGACTTTGGCTCAACTTTGAGAAGTGTCCAACAAAACTGAGAAGGTATTTCAGCTTCTGCACAAGTCAACACCAAACCAAAGACGACTCAGTCACTGACAGGATCTTTTGTGAAGTTGATGAAAGAACTGGTGAAAGCTTTCAAATGACAGCTAGAAATGCCTATTGGTACTCGAAAAGTAAGGCCAGTTGCATTTTCGAGGACTAACCTGACCTTGGTGACTTGTATAATGGATTGACATTGGCTACTGTCTAAAATTACAGTATTTACATATTTGATAATAATCATTTGGCTTCCAGTTTCCTGCTCATTTGCTTAATGGGATCTAAGGAGACACTAAACAATAGGTTTGCATTTGGTTAATGAACTATTGCTCAAAGAAATCTCCTGGTTCATTTTATTTCTTTGGGTTCACATCCTCACTCATCCACCCCACAATATTTGTTCTTATTGAACTGATTGCTTATATTCAGAGGTGGGTAGAGTTCTCAAAAATTGTACTCAAGTAAGAGAAGCACTGCTTCAACATATTTTGACTCAAGTAAAAGTAAAAAGTTGCTGTCCAAGAAATTATTCAAGAGTAAAACAGTATTTGATAAAAAAAAGCTACCGAAGTACTGAGTATCAAAACATCATATAAAATGTAAAAAAAAAAATATTACATCATCAGATGGACCAAAATATAAAGATATGTGGAAAGTTATGTTGGTATTTTAAGGACCAAAATGAAACTAATTCATATAAATATAATTGCAAAATAACAAAATCTGAAAAAGAAGAACATTTTGAAATCAATTCTTTTCAGTACAAAACTTATGAAACGTGAAGAAAAACTGCAGGTTTGTGTCTGGTGACGTTTTGGTTAAAACATGTTTGTTCTTCACTCAGTGGAGTTGCCCACAGTGGGTGTCTTAAGAATGAAATTACTCAAGGAAAAGTAAAAAGTACAGGGTAGTAAAAATACTCCTAGAAGTAATTTTTTTCCGAAAGCTTACTCTAACAAATGCCACTGAGTAAATGTAATGTGTAGCTACAACTCAACTCTGCTTGTATTGAGTTTTTCAATTGAGAGACGTGTGTTTACTGCTTCCTGACTACCATCTTTTTTTCTGCTGTTCCTAATTACATGAGAAATAAGACTTAAAGCTTTAAACTCATCCAGGAAAATCCCATCTCACTACATTATTAATTATACTAAATGTATATAAAAATGTAACTTAATTTGATCCATGAAAAAAAAGTTATTCTAGTAATGAACTGAAAACTTAAATTGAAGTTCAAACAACAGAGCGAAACCAAGTTAAAGCTAAAGAAGAACCATAAAAACAGGTTGAGTAAACGACATAAGAATAGAATAGAATAGAATAGAATAGAATATTAATTAATTCTTTGTTGTCCCTTCATTGGAAAATTCAAGAATATCAGCAGGAAAGTGAGTGACAGGTGGAAGTATGCAGATATGCATAAAAATGACAATAAAAAATTAAAAGAAAAGGAAGAAAAACTATACAGTTATGAAAAACATTTGATCCCGACTTAAATCTACATAAGCATCACACACTGGGATGTAAACTATTTAGAAAAATATGGATGTGTGCAAAATTGTATTTTTATTTAACTGATCAATGGCACATTCATGCATTGATTTGTCCTAAGGATTTCCTTAGGACAATCCTTAGGATATATATATATATATATATATATATATATATATGTATGTATGTATGTATATAGAGAGAGAGAGAGAGAGAGAGAGAGAGAGAGAGAGAGAGACTCCAAACAATTTTGACTCCAAACAGCTTTGGAAAACAACTTCAGTCACTCAGTTCTTTACTCCCGTCCCTCACTTCACGACATGGTGCCTAGAATGCTTAAGTGACGCCGTTGCAAAGGGTCAATAGTTTGGGTCATGCAGAACTGATCTGATCATTTCCATAGCAACGAGCAGAAGCAAGACATTCCCCCAGTGACCTCATTGTAGTTGTGACCTCATCTATGACATGTTCTAGATCAAAGAACATCTGAGGTTATAAATGCTTGTGTTTCAAGACTTCAGTTCTTAGCCAAGCAACTCTTCAAACCTCAACATTGTTTCTCGACAGTATTTTCAGGATGGCAGATATGTTGGTGAGTGTGTGTTTTCCCCTCGGTTTCGGACTTGGATACTTAGTTACCACCGGCATGAAGAGAGTTTTTGACAAACTCCTTCCTGGCAGCGACTTAGAACAGAGTACTGCGCCGAATGAGACCAGTTCCTC
>CAEFZX010008948.1:0-139751 GCA_903066825.1 Alfaro cultratus
TGTGTGTGTGTGTGTGTGTGTGTGTGTGTGTGTGTGTGTGTGTGTGTGTGTGTGTGTGTGTGTGTGTGTGTGTGTGTATTTTTGGTTTCCGGTAACAGTGAGGAAAGGAGAGCTCTTCTACACCTCATCACCTGGGATACCTTTCGTCCTCCTCCCCCACCCTTCCGTCTCCGTCCCTCTGTCCCCTTCACACGTAACATGAGTGACATGAGAACAAGAGGGTGATAATTTCACCCAGTAAGCTGCTGTTCATTTCAATGCATTATCCCTAGGATGGCAGGGTCAGGGATGGCAGATGGCATCGGAGTCAAATGTTTCGGATGCATGGGATTGGCCAAACCTCCTTCCATCATTAAAATAACTTACAGCTTCTTGTATGTCCAATGTTCCCAAGTGGATAAAAACACAACAGACTGCCAAAGTCCTACATACAATCATCTCTGAAGTAAAGCATCCTCTCTTGCTCGCTTTTTCTCCACTATTAATTCCTGAATAATTCATACAAACCTCAAAGCAGGAAAATGTATTAGGGTCAAGTCATGCAGAAACTGCCTTCAAGTCTGAATCGGATTTGGGTCATACATGTAGTGCGTGGCATTTTGATATTAAGGGGCCATGTAAAGGAGCTAAAATAACGATGGTTCTCCTTAGGAATGGAAAAGTCAACTGAGAAAGCTTACAGTGCAGCAATCTGCATAACAACGACATATTTGCCTCTGGGGGGTACGAGAGTCTCCGTCTCTCTGTCTCTTTTACCCCTAATGTGTCAACTATGTTGCCACAGAGACGTACCTTACAAAATAATTTAACACTCTTGGAATAGTTTGGTGTTAAGCAATGTCAAGACCACAAACATCAATGTATTTTACTGGGTCAAACACAAATTGCACATAAAGACGCCATTGTTGAAAGCAAAGCTACATAGGTCGCATTTGCTGTTTGCCACAAACCTTAAGGGACACAGCAAACATGTAGAAGAAGGTGCATTGATCAAAACTGCACTTTTGGCTTGCATTCAAAACTCTTAGAGGTGGAAACTAACACTGTACATTACCATGAACATCCATGGTGCAACATGGTGGTAGCAGCCTTATTAGCTGGGGAAGCTTTTCTTCAACAGTATCAAATGTGTAGTAATATTGGAGGAGAATGTGTGAAAAGCTGTGGTGGAGGTTCACCTTTTAAACAGGCAAAATAATAGAGTGAATAAGTAGAACATTTCTTTATTGGGGAAACTCAAGTGCATCAACAGCAAAGTGACAGACAAATCAAAATAAGATTTTAAAAGATTGTACAGAGCTACAATGAAATTGTTTAGACCTAATCTTATTTATGTGCTACAATGAAGGAGCTAAAGTCCAGACTTAAGCCTAATTGAGACTCTGTGGTAAGACTAGAACATGTCGCTACAGGTGCTTTCCATTTAAACTGACTGAACCTGAGAATCTTTATTAAGAGAAATGACCAAAAATGTATGGAAGGCTAAGGGAGTCTGAACATAGATGCATGACACACATTTGTTTAAAAAAATATATGTATAACAAATAGAATTTTTCTTTCACATCACAATTATGCAAAATCTCAGTAAAATATGTAAAGCTATGAATACTTTCGCAACCAAGTTAATTTTTTTGGTGGATTTATTTTTATTAAAAATAACTTTCCAGCAGCATATGTGAATATTTAAAGATGGATATGACAGAGAAACGAATGTATTCATTAACACATGTTAATAGAGTGTAATCAAATTATTCAGGTCAGATGCAAGAGAATAAAGAAAGACATTGTCACTAAAAATACTCCTGACTAAGCAGAGGTATTTAAAATACTTATCTTATTAGCTGGGGATCCTCCAGGTAACAGTGACCTAATTTGGATAAACAGAATGATAATGCTAGTCTTAAATGTAATTATCATTAAAATGAAACCTGAAAACTGCCCAAAGGATGCTTAAAATATTTGCATTTAAATCCACTCTATTGTTTAGGAGAAATGTATAAGGATGACCCTAACCCCCGAATTCCTTGTGTCAACCTTATTTTATCTTTCGATTCTATTTACTTACTTAGGCAAATCCTAAAGGTATTTGTTTGTACCAGATTTTATTAAAGGGAATCAGATTAAAGAGGGGGAACTATGACTCATCTTTTTCCTTCATAATTATGCCCTTCTTTGTGTTTGTCAGATTATACTGAAGTTTGTAGTTATGACAAAATGTGAGAGTATTTTAGCAAGGGTTGTTTATCTGATATGGTGAGTGTGAGGATGTGTTTCTCCCCTTAGTGTGAATTATTTGTGTATCATTATATCTTTATATGAGATTTCATGGCAAAACGCTACACCTCATTTCACAATTACAGGCTTGAATATCTCTTCAAAACAAACTGAAATTAGCCAAGCCCAAACAGAATTTTGTTTTACTTGTAAGCCTAATTTTAATTAAAAGCCCCCAGCTTGTTCTAAAAACAATATTTTGCATCTTTAATGTGACCCAATGAACATGTTTCACACAACAGTTGATATTATGTAGGAAAAAAAATCTATATTTTAATGTGGATGTTTTGCCCAAACAATGTAATCTTAGATCATAGGTTAAAGTAATTCACACTGGCAATGATCTAAAAAAACCCAAAAAACTGCTGCCATACAACCTCACAGCACATAAAAGTTGTAATTTACAAGCACACTTATGAGTTATGAGCTGTAAATTATTAAATTTATAGTAAAACTTCACATTTTAAAACATAAGCAAATTATACAAGAATTTGCTTTTATGAAACAATTTTGATCATGATCTGTTGCTGGAACTTCAACACTTCTTCCATCAAGATCAGATCAAAAGATCCAAGTCAATGGCTTGAACTTTTCACTTTTCTGGTAAATTATGTATGCAATAATAAATAAACTCCACAGATAAGCTGGGAAAGTTGCCAAAACATGGCCATCTTTTTTGGCATCTTGTATTCCTCATTGCATGGACCAAATCTAAATGTAGTTCACACAGGAAGATGTTGAACATCTTCAGGTCACTCAAAGAAAATAAATTGTATATCGTTAGTTAGCAGCAATGTATTCACTACTCGTTTTATCATAATCTGGTGAGATGGTAATTAATAACCGTAAAACATGCAATTACACATGAGAAGGATTATGTGTCTAACATTTCTCAACCATCTTGAAAGGTCATTTTGTTCATCTGAAAGCATCAGGGATTTAGCTTTAAACTGCACAAGAGTCTCTACTATTTCAGCAACACAAACTTACACATGAGGTTTCAAACAACGGGTTTTAATCTAAAATTGAGTGTCATAGAAAAAGTATTAATAAAACTAGTAAGAAATACTGAAATGGACAAAAAAAAATTATCTGCACATGTAAAGGTCACTGCTCTAAAGAACAGAGAAAAGCTTATATGGAGCATTTCCATATTTATAAAGAAGAGCATGAGAAAAAAGCAGAAAAACATAGTAGTATTCAAGAGGCAGGACACCAACGTGTTATGCTCTACAGCTGCACGTCAAACGACTTTCCGTTTTTCTTTTAACCGTAATGTTTAGTCTGCATTTTCTTGAGCAGAATTTTGACAAACCCTGCACATCTTAAGTGAGATGCTTTGAAATTATAAGTATTTTAAAAAGCCTCTTCAATACAGAAACAATATTAACAAAAGAAAAACAAACTATACATGAGCAACTACAACATGATAGTGAAATTTTGCCCAATTTTTTAAGGTGCAAGTGTCACTTTGCAGGATCGGCAGCAGATTGACAGCCGTCTCCTCTGGCTTCTTGGGACTTTTGTGCCATCTTTTTGAAGTGTTCAGCTCGCAGTTCCTCGAAGCAGAATTCGGTGGCGCCGCTGAGCAGCAGTTCTTTACAGTACATGCTCCGCTCCTGCAGTTTTCCTGCTTCTGCCTCCTTATGCTGCTGCTGATGCTCTTGCAGTCTTTTCAGGGGAGTTTCTTCTTTACTCGGCTTCCGCGCTGAAAGAACAGAGTTCACCGTCGGGTTTATCTTACACGGCGTTCTGAAGGAGAGGAAAGACATTAATATTTATCGAGAAAAGAAACAAAAGTCAGAAAAACAAGGAATTAACTATTAAAAATGTTTAGTGTGAATAAATAATTAAAGAACTAAGATTTTGATCATCACATTCTTGTAATTTACATTAAAGATTTAAGAGTGAAACGCTTCAGCAAACCTTTATGTAGATTATGGGATGATATCCAAATGAAATTAAAAATTTACTTTCATCTGAAAGGAGGTTATGGAGTTCAGCAGTAGCTTGGAAGGAAGGAACGGAACATCGGCTAGATGTCCGATTATCTAGACATCTAGCCGATTATCTAGATGTCTAGATAATCGGCTAGATTATCTAGGACATCTAGCCGATGTCCTAGATAAATCTTTGTGGTGGCTTTTGAAGCATCGATTCCAACTGCTGTGTGTCTAATGAAATTTTACCACACTTTTTCCTTCCACTTAACTTTCCATGTATATGCTTAGACAAAGCATTCTGTAAACATGCAGCCATGACCTTTTGTAGCAGATGTCAGTGACTATCTTCAACTAGTAAACAGTTTTCCCATCAAAACAAAACATTTCTGAATTAGAAATCTAGTGGCAGAGTTTTAAGTAATGTAGTTTTCTGAATTAAATGTAACAAATCACTGAAATAAATATACTTTTTGACAATATTCTAATTTACCAAAACTCATCCGTGATTTTGTCTTTTAAACTATTTATATCCTTATTTGTGTGAAATAAAAGACAAAGAACTTCTAGACCTCCACACTCGTGTATTCCACTCTTTTTTTCTTTCCTATTTTAAATGCAAATTGTCTCCAATTACCAATATTATTTCTCACGTTGATCTATGTAGTTTGTTCTTATCCCAAATATGATTCCTGGAGGAACTCACATTGTTGGAGGCTGGTCAGACTCCTCAACAAATGGTTGGAAGGTGGGTTTCGGAGGTGGTGGAGGCATGACTACATGTCCAAATTTAGTTTTCTGGGGCATCTATGACATTTATAAGCAAGAGAAAAATTAAGATTTTCTTTAGTAGACATCAATATGCAAATTTGCATGAGGAAAAAAAAGACATGTTTTCTCATACCTTTACATCACACCATTTCTCTGGCTTCTGCTCGTTTTCTTTTGCCCTTGATGTGGGAGGAGCCATCCAGGATTCCAGTGAAGGTTCTGATGGACCCGGAGTTTCAGCTTTGTTCTCATCGAAAATCACCAGCTTACTGTTTGAGACGTTGCCAAGGACTGGGGCACCGCGTGATGGCAGGCCTCCACTAATACCTGCCCGGGGAACACATCCAGAATAAGGAATGCAATAACAATAGAGGTAATATCAGCTAAAAATTTCACTTACTTCTGATTGCCGACCCAGTCCTGTTGACAGGAGCAATGGCCTTCTTCTTCCCTCTATGTTTGAGGTCGGCTAGTGAAACTCTTTCAGGTTGTTTTGGCTCCTCGTCACTGCTGTCATTTTCCAATTTTAATAACGCCTGCCGGGACACACGAGCCTGCAGAGCCCTGAGAATGACCATTCAAATGTTGTAATTCTTATAGAACAGTTCAAAGAGGAGGAAGTTAAACTGAGAGGTGTAATCATAATTAAACAGATCTTTACTTGTGAAACTGAAGAAGCTTGTCATGTGGCTCAGCAAACCTCTTGAATGCCTCTTGATAGATAAGATCTGCTTTTCGATAACTGCCCTGATTCTCGTACTCCTCTGACCAAGCGATGTAGAGAGCCGTCTGTGTCACTCCAATTTCTTGTGCTTGCATATACCTGTAGATATCGAGGGGCTCTGAGCAGTTCTCTGCCTGGTGACATACAACACAAACATTTGGCAAATTTTACCACCACAAAGCTTGTTTATCAGAATACCTAAATGAATCCAAAGTTAAAAGAGTACATACAAATTTGATCCAGAGATCAACATAGCGAGGGTCATTGTGATACATCTTTTCATCTGTAAATCTGGTCACAGCCCGCTCCAACAATGTTGCAAGGTTGCTTTCTTTGCCCCCCTCAGGAAAGGTTTGTTCTGTCCACTTAATATACCTGTTAAACCACACAATTATGTCAACAGAGGTTTTGAGATAGAAAGGCAATATCTACTAAAACCTGTTGTTCATGTTGTACAATTTACTTACCTAACCCAAACACTTAGTGGATCCTCTCCTTCATACATTCGAAGTTCAGACTCAAACATCCTGAAGAAACAGAACAAATCATGAGACCAGAGTTTGATCATCTTCCACTTCAAATCTAAAGTTAGAGAGATGATCCCTACTGTTTCTGCTGGTTGATTGCAGAAGTGGGTCCTTCTTCTCGTTGGCTAAGGGCTTGATGTAACACCGATATATCTCTGCCACGCCTCAGCGGCTGAATGTTTTCTTTGCTGAGCTCCCAATCCACATCTCCTCCTTCTGCCATTGCTGACAAAGTCTAGATCCCTATACACACATTATAGCAGCTTATTAAGATGGTCTTATGATTACGAGAAGTTCAAACTTGCAGTGATGAATGTGTTATTTTCCCGTGATACACATCTACATTTGTTTTCAAAGCCAACATGACATACCCATTATACTGTACTAAAGACTTCAAATCACCTACAGGTGAAATAAAGCACCTCCTTTAGTTTAAAATCACATCCAGGGTTTTTAGGCCATAGTTCCTTGTTTAATGCTGTGTATGCCGAGTATTGCAACAAGGTTTACACTGACATCTGCAACAACTGCATAAACGCAAGGCACAATACAGAAGAGCCAGCAGCTAGGAGCAAGATTCAGCTGTACATTTGAACGTGAAGAGAACTGTAGACAGGTGCAACAAAGACAACTATTTAGGTGCAATGATTCAAACAGATGCATATCCAGTTTTCTTTGTAGCTCTGGCAGCTACATCAGAGCTGTAAACTGAACAACCTCATGAGGAAGAGGCTCTCTGTTTGCATATTGCTCAGTCTGCAAACAAGAACGACGGATAACACTGCAACCCTATATCCGATATAATAATTAAACAACAATGTTTCCATTTGGTCGTTATATAGTCTCTCTTGAACATAAAGTAGAGGGTTATTCTGCAAAGCGACTTACGCAATTAATCTTTGCAATGGCAATTACATTAGCGATTCCGCAACGGTTTTCCCTTCATAGAGATTGTAGAAAAAGTTTGCTGTTTTTTTTGTTGTTGTTGTTAAAATGCCATATTACAAAGAGTTGTACTGTGCAAGTTATACTTAGCGAAAGAAATTAACTTCTCTGCGAGAAAACGTATCCAACATAGCTACAGTGTGACTTCCACAATGCTAAGCTAGCTAATCGCAATGACACGAGAAGCTCACCTTGGCTTTAGATCAATACATTTTGTCAATGTTCACATTATTAGCTGATTTTGCCAGATAAACATAGAGTTAAACAAAACTTGCAATAGATAATGGCCTTGTTTTTAATACCTTTCCGATCCGTTTTAACCTCTTTTGGCAGGATATCTCCAGCTAATGTCTAGCGCTGTGACGCCGTTACACTATCAAGCTCTTCTGTTTTGAACAACGGCCGCAGTCCGCGGAGAAAGCTGATTGGACGAATCCCAAACAGGAACCTCTGCGTGACGCAATATTACCGTTTCCGATCTGCTTCCTGTTTTGATAATGACAACGTTAACCATCCCAAAACACATAGCTAATTTTCCACATTTCTGCCCAGTACCGGTGTATTTCCGTACGTCCTCAATCGCTTGCGAAGGCTTTTCTCAAGAGGAGACGCAATGGACAGTCGCTGTTATGGCTGTGCATCAAAGTTTAGTCTCTTCAAGAAGGAGGTAAGATACAGCTTTTCAACCTTTGGGGTCCTTCATTATCTTGCTCCCTGGGGTTCCTTAGACATAAATTCTCGCTTAAAAATGGCCATACAAATACTAGTTTCTCAATATTTTTCTTAGAAGTATGATATTATTATCGACAGCCTTTGTGATACATAGGGAAGTTTGATAAATTTAGAATCCATGAAAAAAGATGTTGGACTAATGGAAAATTTTGAAGCCAGAAGCTGGGAAGATGTTGCAGCACTAGAAACGTAATGAAAGGGAGTCAAAATTAATAAAGAAATTTGATGCAACAACAAGGTATATATTATTATGTATTAGGTATATATTATTATGTATGTATATATGCAGGTAGATGCGTATGTGTATATATACATATATGGGTGTATGTAATACTTGCATTTGGTTCAGGAAATATTATTTCAGATTTATTATTATTGTTTTGGTTTTTTTTGTTTTTTTTGTTTTTTTTAAAGATTACTGGAAACAGGAAGACTATTTATGTTATGAATTAATTAATGGAGAAGGGGTATGATTATATAAGTTAATCTTCATCATACTCCTTTTCAGACTCACGGTCACCAAATAAGCGGTGTATTTACATGTATTTAAGTATGTAAATTTGATAGTAAGGTATTGTATTTACACTTAGAAACATGAAAGTCTTTATTATTATGTTTTGTTTTGCTGGTGAAATGTCTGTCTGAAATAAATTATCAAATCAAATCACTATATGCAGGCTGAGCTGGATGTTATCCAACACATTTTGAGATGTTGCACAGTAACTCTCATCGCTGCATTATCTTTTGAGCCCTTTTGAAATTTACCCTTCAATTTACCAACATACATCAGCCAGACGTGTCTTTTGAATTACTGCTGCCAGCTATTAAATGTGCCGCTCTCTTGCTTTCATTAACATAAAGTACTCCTACATTAGTTCTTTTGTTTTCTTTTCGGTGTATCTGCTCTGTCTTCTCAAAGCCTCGTACTGAACCAGGTTCTACTGAAGGTTTCCTCCTGTTAACGGGGAATTTTCCTCTCCACTGTCACTCCATGCATGTTTGGTGTAGGGATGATTGTGAATTTAATGACACAGTGCAAGCAAATCAACAACTTGATTTCCTTAGACAGAAAACTTCCAAAACTAATTTGAATAATGAACTGAGCTTAATGAGCCGTGTGATAACCAAGATCAACTAGAAAGTATGTGTAATTTAGTTGAAATGACTTAACAAAGTGCCCTGAAAGTACATTTGTTGTGGAATGGCGCTATATAAATAAACCTAATTGAATTGAATTCTGCTTACCAGGTTTTGGTATTTGTGCATCGCTGACCTTAGATAGCTTCAGCCAGACAAATTTGGCTTTCTCTGGACACAGTAAAAATGTGTATTTCAGCCAGCTGATTGGTAGTTATTTTACATCCAGAAAAACGTTGGGTCACTTTTACACTTTTCTCATTAAAATGACTTGAAATCACAGAAACTGCATGTTAACTTTTTTGAAAACTTGTTAACTGAAAACAATACTTAAGACAGAAAGTCTCAAAATTTGATTAAAAAGCTAAACAAACAGTTTGGAGCACGCTGGGAGAAATATTAAGATCCTATGGCGTCTATGAGTTGCTGTCAGAGTAGAAATCTTTCAGTCATCCTGCAATTGAAGGCCTCAAAAATGTCACACAACTACAGAAGGTAGCATGCTCTGATTATTTACTATAAGTTGTCTGAGTAGCCAACTAACTATATTCCTAAATCCACTTTCTGGCCATAATGTTTCTAATGTCTTTGAATAAGATCCTTATGAGAACAGAGATAGATTTCAAAATTTTCTCTAAATATATTGAGAAAATAAAAAGTAGAGTAACTTTAGTAAAAAAAAAAATACAGCAACCACAAATTAAAGTTTGCTCTCTTTTTCTGTGTTTTCTCATACATCAGCGTGAAGGAATTTGATATACTTTTAAGGATAAGAAATTATGTTAAGGTTTTCACCCTGCCAACATGTAGACTTCACTTGGCTCACTGTATCCAAACACAACTCCCACATCTGTCCCGTGTTTGCCAAGTTCACCACATGACGTCAGCCTTAACCCTCGCAGGCTCCAAATCTGCTTTTCATCTCTGAGTAAAACGTTTTCCCCACCGACAATTGAGACGCTTTCCGATTTGCATGGCTTTACTTTGATCCCCGCTTCTTTTAGATCATCTATAACTTTTTTTTTTCCTCAGTAATTTCAAAGAAGTCATTGACGTCTTCTCTCTCTCTGGCAGGAGGCAAAACCCTCTTTGCCTCTGTGGCCTTATGTTCCCTAAAGAGCTGCAGAGAACGAGTGTAAATGGATAATGTTCAAAGAGTAATCTCTGGGGATTTACACATTTTCTGGCAGATTCTAAAGGGGGTACTTTCTTTTTTCTTGTGCAAACTGCAAAGTGTACACGTCCCACCACCAGGTTGAACTGTGCTTTTTTAAGTTCATGTTAACTTATGCTCAAATGTGAGTATGAGCGAAAAGAAAAGTTTTTGGAAATACTTATATATATATATATACTTATATATATATACTTATATATATATATATACATATGTATATATATATACATATGTATATATATTTTTTTAAAGCCCAATTACAAACTAGTGAAGAGGAGAATAATTTGTTCAATCATCCACTCTAATATGCATCTACAAATAATCTGATCAACCCAGACCAGCGTTCTCTTTAGTTTTGATCTCGCATTTAACTTACCTAAACTCATTTGTTAAAGCCGTTTTGTCACAGCATGTGTTCTTACCTTCAGTTCATTGCAGAGTTTGACCTGCGCTCGGTGCAGTACGAGGTCAAATCCTCTCGCTGCCATGAGATGCGCCTTGCTGCTTCGCCTCACGACTGCATCCGCTTCAACTTCCGCTGCGACCGCGAGGCCGAGGCCTGGTCCACCGTGGTGATATCGTCACTGAGAGAGGCGCACAGAGGTCGGTTTGAACAAAACTCCTGATTTTCTTTTTTTTTTTTTTCTTTATAGCTTCAATATTTCTGTTGAAGATATTTCCAGATTATTATAGAGCAAAATTCTTCATCCCTGTTTAACTTTATTTCAAATGGATCCTTAAATGTGAGATTTTACAGGTAGAAATCTATAAATTAGAATATCATTAAAAATATATTATTTAAATAAAACATTTATTGTTTTCAAAATTTATTTTTCAGCTCTTTTACCTTTTGAAATATATCTGGCTGATTTCTTCTCAGAAACTAAATATTTTACCTGAATGACATTAAATCAGAAAACTTCTGAGTAATTGTGGACTGAACTGTATGTTAACCACCGCATATTGAGATGTTATACAGTGACTCCTCTCGCCGTTTTCTCTCTGACAGTGGCAAACATAAACGCCTGTGAATCGGACGGGAAACACGACTCTGAAGCAGCGGTGGATCAGAGGAGCTCGACCTCTCTGACGCTCTGTGGTGAGTCTGTCGCTCTGCAACTGCGCCCGCAGCGGGGCTCTGGAAACGTCACCTTGTCTTGTGATTTTCAGAGGAGCTGTGTTCGGAGCTCTCCAAAGTGATCGAAGCAGGCGACATTCAGGCCGCCTCCCAGCACGCGTCCGCACTGGCTCGACAAAAAGCGATGCTGACGATACAGCCGTCCCAGAAAAACTACACAGATGGAGAAATCAGGTCAGAATAAAAGCTGGTAGGCTTTTGACCCAGTCCGTTTCACTTATATTTGACTTATGCTGTGATCCATGTTCATTCCAGTTTATCCGTGGTGGTGGAAGATGCCTCTTCTTCTTGTTGCGTCACAGTTTTAATCTTCCCCTACATGTCTGTAGCTACACTCAAACAACAGGTGAGAAGACTGTGAAATTGGTGAAACAGCAAAGCTTCTGGTGGCTTTTATCCGCAAATGTCCATAGCTGTGCTTCTCCAGGTCTTTCTAGAGTATGGTTTCCATCCTCGTGTGCAGCGCTGGGTGATCGGTCAGTGCCTGTGCTCTGATCCACGGTCACTGGCTTCCTACGGAGTTCAGAAAGACGGCGATACAGCATACCTTTACCTGATCTCTGCCAGACAAGCTCGCATTACACGGCAGCTGCTCCAGCAGGACCTGGAGAACTCCCTGATGGCTTCGGCGCTGCCCCCCGGAAGCAGCCTCACCTCCCAGGTCTGGAGGGGTTACAGCACTTTGCCCTCAAAGCTTCCCCACAACAACCAGGGTGAGTGCAATAGAAGTCACCATTTCCTAATTTGGTCTTATATTGTCTTTCACCAATGCCTCGTTGCAAATTCTTGTTCATGAAAACAAATAATTAGACTGAAAATTTCAGATTTCTTTTGATGAGAGCTAATTAAAAAAACACCATCCAGTTGTCCACGTATAAAAGCATCTCACTTACACACATAAGCCATCTTGGAGTTTGTTCTGGATGTTTGCGTTTTCTTGTGGCGTTCTTATCATATTGCTTCTTTTTTATTAGAAAATTCTCAAGTAGTTCTTCAGATAGCCGTCTTTTCAAGTTTATGATTATTTCTCTGTCATTAACCTATTTTTAGCAGAAACAGGTGGAGGGCATAACAAAGCAGGAGACATCAAAGACGTCCTCGATTTTGAGAAGCTGCAGCTGAACGATCACTCCAACAAGGCCAGTAAGACGCAGGTATCTGAGCCATGTGGTGCTTTGAATAGACCACAGATGGAGCAAACTAAAGAGTTTGGTTTCACGATGGAGGAGTCTAAAATATTGAAATCTTTTCAACTTGCAGCAGACGGAGTGGGCCTGTCCTTCGTGCACTTTCATCAACAAGCCGTCTCGCCCAGGCTGCGAGATCTGTGCCACCGCCAGACCCGACGTGCATAGCTGCATCCAGCAGGTACTCCCACACATCTGAGTCCAGTTGAATCAGTCTGACCGGCCGCCCTCACACAGTCACCTCCTTTCTCCATCTCTCACCAAGGAGAAAGGACGGAGAGAGGATCGCAGAGAGTCTGGTTTGAGCCGCAGCTGACTGCCCGTCATCGCCGCTTGGATTTCGTTTCTCGCTCACTTCCACACACACATACACACGCCAAGAGTGAGCAGTTTAGATCTGAAACACAACTGTTGGCAAAATACTCACAGAGGGAGAACAAAGTGCACTGATCACCATCTGACTGGAGCGAGGAGGCGCCACTCGATCCACTGACAGAGAGTTTTGGCTGTTTAAATATGGACACCATGACATGACTGTGACATACATCTCATTTGGCCAGACATCTTCGCTATTTGTTTTAGAGTGGGTGTCTATGTGTGTGCGTGTGCCTGTGTGTGTGTGTATGGCGCAAGCAGCCTGATATTTATTTTAGCAGAGACAGGGAGTGAGGTTGTTTCTTTGCATCCAAATGCAGCCGAAAACGAGGGAACGTCGTGTGCAGCGTCCCCCAGATGCTCAGAGGGCAGAGATGATGCTTTGTGCAATATAGCCTGATAATCTGTTAATCTGTCACCTGCAGCAGGATGACAGATTAATGCCAAAACATTGTTGGAAACGAGACAAAAAGCATGTGCCATGTACAGGGTTGTATTTAGTGTAATATTTTTACTAAAATGCATTAACAATGTGATGTAAATTTCAAATAGTGGTTTAATTGTACTTGATTTCCTCTGAGCTGTGAAAGCAAGGAAAGATCCACTCTCAGTGCATAATCTATATATAAAGGAAGGAATCTGCCCGAGTGTCTGTCTGTTCTTTGCCGTTTCCTGCAAGTATCTTCATAGTTCCTCTGTCACAAAGAAATATCATTTAAGATTCAAACTGGAGAGCTTGTCTATGAATAAAACTATATTTTAGTTGGTTCTCACTGTCATACACATTTGGTATTTGTTGCATAACAAAATTACTATAAAAACATTAACTGCTGTGTCTTTATATCCATATGCAAAAAAAGGAAAAAAAAAAAAGACGAGAGTTGTGAACCAAACATCTAAGTCCAGGTGGTTGGGCTAAAAACATTCTTAAAAGTAGGAAAGATGAAACACATATAACATGATAAAATATCTCAAATAAGAATAAACTGAGACATCCGTAAAAACATGTGAAGTATAACCTAAAATAAAATGTAATTTAAAAGTCAGCAGTATGCCAAGTTCTTTTCCCCCATAATCAAAAAAGAAATGTTAGCTATATATCACTGTGTAATGAATCAAGTTTCACTTTAAGCTGAATCACTAAAATAAAGTAAGGAAATTGTTTTGCAGTGCAGCTTTATCAAGTCAGGACAGGAACATTTAAATTAAAATTTTAAATAATTTTGAATTATCGCATAGTGTTCCATTCTAGTCTTCTTAAGTGCCACAAATAGCCCACTGCTACTTTTATAAAATTATATGACCCAAGTCTGCATTTGCTGATATATTTTGACCATCAAGATAAATTCCTACCCCTGGCTACATAGATCAATAATAGAGGTACGCAAGAACTACTCAAGATTGGGCTCTTATCATTTATGCAGATCTATCTGTGCTGAACTAAGCTCTTGATTTATTGTTCCACTACATTCTGACCATCAATGGTCAAGACCAAAAGAAAGAGATCCCGGACAGCAAGTGGTTGATATGTTGGTTGGCTGGGCTCAGCCTTAACAGATGTGGTGTAGATCTCCATCACCTGTGGACCCACTGCTTCTCTGCATCGGCTGGAGTCAGCTGGGGTGCTTTGAGCATCTAAACAGGATGCCAATGGATGGAGAACCAAGGCATGGTCAGAAAATGCTGAAGGGGGTCACCAGCATGAGGAGGAGAGAGGACTGCCTAGGCTGGACGGATGCTATAATAATTTACACCTTTACAGTTTTAAAAGCTTGAAAGAGAAATGAAGGCAGAAACAAACAACACAGATTCAGTTTTAAACATATTTAACGTTGTGAGTTATAAATACGAAATGAACACGTCTCACTAAACAAAAATGGCAAAAACAAGTAGAAAAATATTGGTGGCAGATCCCTTAACAGCTTATCCACTAATAGCATCATAATAATTATCAGGCTAATATCTTTACCATCCTGTCCCTCAAGCAATTTTAAAAACAACAGTGCAGTCTTTTCTTCAAGTACCACAAACCAAACTATTAAAAAAAATATCAACTTTCCTTACCAAAGGAAAATTGTATTTATGTCCACTATTACATGTCCCCCTCCCCTACAACTGTTAAAAGTTATGTGAAGTACAAACCGCTTTATGCAGCGCTTAAAATGTTCAAGATGGCCAGAAAATGGCTGCAGTCTCTGGAAGGTGAAATACAAACTTGGAGTAAAAATGTCAAACCAACAAAAAACACAGAGTCATTTGTTTCTCGCGATGTAAATGTTCTTGTTTAACTCTTCAGTGGATCTAAGCATTTGTTCTTCGCATTCCCCCAAAAACAAGTAAACCTGAGATCATCCCAAAGTGTGAAGCCTGCAGCAGACCTGCAGACTACTTCCAGAAGAGGATGTTCCAGAAAAGCAGCCAGCACGGATAAACCATCAAGGCAATCAGTGGGTATACCAGAGAACCGTACAAGTAGTGGTCCAGGATTCCCTGCGAAATAACCGACAGGTACAACAGCCAGCCATCCTGGAAGCTAACAGGCATTTCCTCCAGCTCTTGGAAGAAAAACACAGAGAAGAGGAGCGTCAAGGCTGGGCTGAGGATCACCAAGACGACAGCTGACAAAGTTCTTAAGAGAAAGAGAGAGGAATAAAACTGATCACATTTCAGATTTATTTTGGTGAGACATGAATGTTGATCAAAAAATGACTGTCAGTGAATTACTTTGGCACGTGGGGTGTAACAAAAGCAGCCACAGGCACCAGGGTGAGAGCCAGGATGAAGCCCAGGGAGAAGTTAATGAGGGCAGTGCAACCCAGTAGGACAGCCAGGTAAAGAACAGCAACGAGCTTCAGCACCCTCCAGCCCTGCTCTGTCCCCTCCCCTGACAACAACCTGCAACACAACAGAAACTGTCAAAGTGACAGCTGTCTCCACTTCAATATGGGGGGAAATTCATTTTTACTTGAGGCATGACTTTCAGAAATCACCTCAACTGATCCATCTAAGCATGTACAGCAGTATGTAGCAATGATCAGAGTCTGATCAGAAGAAGATCTTATTTTATTTTTTTCAATGTTTGGGATACAGGAAACGTGGCTATAATTGATGCCAGAATAGTGGTAAAAAGTCAGATCTAAATATCAGAATTAATCCAAAACCGGACACTGTTGGTGAACCTTAACAGTGTTTTCATTTAAAAAAGGCTGAGTATAAATGAAAAAGTACCATAAATCAGAGGTTGTGTCATTCGGTACCTGTGTGTGTTATGAGGCAGAGCCAGGCCTGCTGTGTAAACAGCAATGGCTGTGAGGACGACGGCTTCAGTCTCAGAAACCGGGAAGTGTTCGACAGCGATCTCCTGGAAACGGGTTGGCAGGATGTACAGAGCCGCTCCGGTCAGGTGGCTGATCACCAGAGGAGTCAACACTGACAGAACCCCAGAGCTGGACTGCTGCACTCAGGAGGGTTTTTAGGGGTGAATAAGCAGGAACAAATGCTTTCATCTCTCATCAATTTATCAGTGTTTATTTCTAACCTGAGCGACGTCACCAACTCCATCCGATGCTATGGCAGGTGGACTGACAAGCTGCACCCAAAGGTCCAAGGCCTGAACTTAAAGTCAAGGAGGAGAAATGGAAAGATTGCACAACTAAGATTCAGTCAGTAATAGCAATATTTTTTAGGCTAACTTCAGCTAAAAAAAAAAAAAGAAAAAAAGTGAAATCATCATCAGAGGATACACGAAGCAGCAGGATGACCGCAAGGAGGCCGAAGGCGGGCATATAGTATCCAATGGAGACAAAGTGGGAAAGTGATGGCATGAGGTAGAAGAAGTAGGACTGGTGGAGGCGTTCCAGAAGATTATTCAGTTTTCGAAACATTCCTTCCAGGAGTCTAAAACGTAAAAAAAAACAAAAAAAACATCAGAAATGCTATGTGAATTTAAATTTCATTAAAAAAGTTTTAGAAAATAACATTTAATCAATGAGAAGGCTTTATAATTCCCGATAGCTACCCTTCATTGAGGGGGAAGCAACAAGTGATTGCATGCATGAGGTGGTTGGTCAGTGTGCTGCATTCAAGCATATGAATAGAAAATCAAGTGGAAGAAAAATGTTTGATATTACAAGGTTATTCAAACGTTTGTTTATTCTGGATGATATAGAATTCTTTAATATGCACATAAACCTGTACTACAACATTTTCTTGTGATTTTAAGCTATGTTTTGAACAACAATGTAAAAGCTATAGAATTTTAGAAATTTCTAGAGAACAAATTGGAGAAATAGCACGCTTAATAAAATGCTTTGTATCCTCAATGCCTGAACATCTGATAGAGAGATATATGTAAGAAAAAGATGAATATGGTTATTATAAAAAAAAAAAAAAAAAAAAAGATCAGCAGTCTGTGGTTCTGACCTGCCGACGGTGGTGACGTCTGTCTTGTACTGGCGGAAGCTGTTGATGCCCTTGATGGTGGCCGCCTCTATGTGGTAGCGCAGGAACAAACCGTGGTCTCCCCACGGCCGCCCGCTGGCCTGCTTCATTACCATCAGCATCATGGTCTGGACGGCATGGCTATAGCCTGACACGCTGTCCCAGTCGTTCCTCTGCAGCTACAGAAGCATCCGCAAATGAAAGCAAAAATTATAATCCTTCAGCTCTGCTAACCGGATAACGCTATATGTGCTTACAGGCCTTTACCCGGCCCTGGATGGTGCAGAGGACTCCTATCTTCTGGCAGAAAGCATAGAAGAGGTTTGCCAAATCCAGGTTTGGCAACTGGCCATTGAGGCCTTCCAGTACTATGTCCAAACTGGTGATAACGTCACTGCTGAGCTCCAAGGATAGAGCAGCCTGGATAGAACCACCGCGACCTTGTAATGGAGACCAGTCCATTCCTAGAATTAAAAACACACCAAGATGTATTGTTTTTGACTAAATCAAGAACATATGACTTACACCTTTTACTCAAGAATCTCTGCTGTTTATTTTGACCAGATGATCACCTGTAGTGTTGGTGTGGTGGTAACTCTCCAGCCAGGCCTGCATACCAATCAAGTCATGCTCGTTCACAAGGAAAATAATGTCCTTGGCCCAAAAAACCTGACCTGGTAACCACAGAAGAATTACTTGAATCTTCGGCACTGAATTTAAGTGTCAAATCTTTTCGAGGTTTTCCCGATTGTTGCGGAACAGTCAGAAGGTGCACTACTCACTGCGGAAGTAGTGAGCCAAGCCCAGCAGCAGGCCCACAGCCTGGTTGTTGTTGTCGCCGGGGCTGCAAGGAGCACTGAGCACCAGGGCTTCAGTTCGTGGAGCTCGAGGGGCGCGAAGGATCCCGTAGACATTTGTACCTTTCACAATCTATTAAGAAAGATACACTCAGTCAATATTTGAGAGAAATAAAAAGAAAGGAGAGTACAAATGTAGGAAATTAATTATGGTAATAAACTTACATATCTCTCTTTATTTTCATCTGGAAAGGGCAGCGTACGAGAGAAGCTCTGGGTGAACACCTCCAGCCCTCGAGCCTGCATCGTTTTCACCAGCCAATCCACCGGCATCCCACTGCAGAGATGGCAGACAAACCAGTAGAATATTATTAACCTCATGTTGGGATTTTCAATCAAATCAACAGACAAGATAAACATTAAAAAAAGAAAAACATACCCAACTTTCTTCTTGTGAGCAGCAAACTCTTTGCCTGTGGCCAGAGCTCTTTCTCCAGAAGGGAAGCGCTCCTCCACCATGGTGGATCCCATGGCATTCTCCGACATATATGTCCGCAACGTGAATGGCTCAAACGCTAACCCCATAAACCAGCACACACCAGCAAAGTAGCAAAGTGCACTGGCATACAGAAAGAGAAGAAGAAGAAACTGAACCATAATGTAAAACTGTAGTCCTGTTTAAGAACAACAGGACTATTTCTAATTTTGAAATTTAAGCAAAATTTTAGAGGAACTTAATTAATAACAATGAAAACTTTCAGCTAAGGGATATAAGCTTTAATCAAAGACAGCACTTCTTAACATTGTTTGACCTCAAGCGTAACATAGATCTAAACAAATTACCTATGCAAAGAACTCTATAAATAAAACTAGTTGATGGATTTAATTCTTATGCTTTACATGGACCTCGATGTATATAAAAACTTTTAGACGACATGAAGAGACCACAAGACAGTCTGGATACTATAAAAATAAAGGATGTTATTAAAATGATGAAACACAAAACAAAGCTGAATAGGATCCAGTTGCGACCGACACCCACCAGATCGGAGCATTGAGGCGGGTCAACAGACTGATCAAAGCCCGTCTCCTGTTGGGATCAGACAGCAGTCCCATCTTGTCGTTTCCTACACCGGGTCCTGCGGGAAGCGCACATACACATCGACTAAGAAATACACTTTAATAATCTTTATCTTAAGAAGCTATAATGTGGAATATAATCGCATACATTACTATCACACGCTCCTGAACACATACATATTATCAGAGTTTTCATCCATTGCTCAAACTATGTTGTCTCAACAGGATTCATGACAGCCCTTCTGTCATTAGCCTTATGCTAACCAGTTACCAGGCAAGTTTTCCGAGTTTGTAAATTTCCCGAAACACGTTTTCATCCTCAAGAAAGATCTGTTTTCATGGTTGCGAAGATGTGTCTTATAACGTTTCAAGTATACAGAAACGTACCTCAGAATAGTGGTCACATCCACCTGCAGAGACGAGGTTTCATCAGAGCAGCAGCTGGCTAAAAGTCGGTGCTATTTCCTTGTTTTCGTGGGAACGTATTTACCGCGGACCGACTTCCGCTAAGAAAATGCATCGAAATTAAATGGAAAATGAAAAAATAACACAAAGGTAATCTTTAAATGTCTATAATATGAAAAATAAAAAAAGTATTTCCCATTTCATTGTTTAGAAACCTTTTAGTCCCTTCCAATTTAAATTGATATTAGGAAGCCGATCCATCTGTTTAAAGTTGGATACCTCGATTTGATTTTGCACATAAGTCAAAATGAAGCAAAAACCCTGTAAATTCAGAGTAGTGTGCACAATTCACTGAAAGAACAAGGCATTACATTTATTGTGTTTCTGCAACTTCAACAACAAAGTACAACCCCTCTGGATTGAAAGCACAGAGGCAAAAACAAAATACTTAAAAGGTCAATTCCTGCCTCAGCAAATTGGCACAGAAATGGCTTTGTTGGCTTGAGGGAGAGCAAATAATAAACTGACAAAAACATGACTACAAGATAGCTGTAGATATATTTTATTTCCGGCATTTTCAACTGCTTCTCATACCGATTTGCATTTTGCTCCCGTCCATCTACACAATCTCATAAAACAAATTATTTATTCAGAGATTATATACAAAAAGCAAACAACTGACATCTTCATTGTTAAGCTTATTTATGTACACAAGTATAAAGAAACGCTTCTAAATGAAATAAATGAAAGCAAACAGTTTCTTTCAAAATCCCAGTGCAGATGTTACTCTCTGGAGAGCACCGATGTTTCTTGGAGGTGCTGCCTCACCACCTCATCCAACACCTTGCTCACACATTTACAAGCAGTCATTGCAGCTTCAATCAGAGTTTCCAGGTGGTCCTGATGAAGTCGAGCATCCATCTGAACGAGAGCAATCTGTCCTCCTCGGGGCAGCAGCGCCAAAGCCAGAGAACTCACTCCTCCACTCTCCTCAGCATAGCAAAGGTCGGCAAGGGGAGTCTCGTCGACAAAACCCACGGTGCAGGCGCAGACATAGTCTCTCATGGGGATGCCTGCATCAATGACTGCCAATGTGGCTGCATTCACACATACACTGTAGTTCCCGCCATCTGACTGCAGAATCTGGAAGGGAAAACATATTTTTAATACAACACAGCTGGTGGGATTTGGCAAACCTTCAGTTTTTAATTTACCTTCACGTAGATGTCTATCTGAGAGCGTGGGAAGAGCTGGGTCATCACAGCGGCTTCAAACGTCTGCTTCAGGTGGAGACTCATCTCGGTGGATTTGCGATCTCCGTGTGGTCTCCTCTTCCTCTCAGCTGTGCTGAATGTGGCCATGCTGTACTGGCAATTGATAACAGCTCGATCGTGAAGAGCCCGACTTCTGGAGCCCCGCATCTGAAACAGACACAGACAATAATGTCAAATAATTAAAGCCCAGCTACTAAAGGTGCCATAAATCAGCCTAGGAATGGTTATAATATTCAGGAAGGACTAAAGAAACAACAAACAAACTTAAACTCAGAGATGCAGAAACACCAGTTCCCTTGCCCACAGAGTATATCATCATATTACCAAACAAATATGAATGAAAACTGATTTTGGAACAGATAATCCATGCCAACAGTAGGATGCTGGGTTAGTATCAAATATCAAGTCCCAATTACCCCTGGATCTTATTGATGCCCAGAGAAGGCTGTGGTTTCTCTGCTACTTTAATATTAAAGTTGGTTAGTATACATACAGGTGATTTTGAGTGTATATTTTGGATGCTGTGTGGATTAGAGAAAATCTCACATAAATTAAAAATTGTCCAGCAAATAAATTGAATTAATATTAAATGTTTTGTGAATCATTCCTTTCCAAATTACTACAGCATATATGCTGATAATTCACACTTCTGAGAGTAACAGCGTCTAGCTAAATATCTTTATCCTGGATAAATAGATGTTGAACACATAGTTACGATGCAGGTTTTGTTCCAATTTTTGATATTTTATAAAAATGTATTAGGATTTATAAAACAAATTATTTAAATTCAGCAAAACTCCAATAGCCTAATTCTGATAGCCAAGTGTTTTACAGTACTGTTGTTTTTATAGGCGTTTCCCCCTAGACTCACATTATTAGTGATGCAAATGAAATGACAAAAATGCTATTTATTAAATTAGAGGGAAACCGTCTTTACACATGTAAAGCCTAACTGTAAGAAAAAAAATAAAATAAATCAATCTTTTAACAGAATATATGATTGGATTTATTTTTTTTAATTGCTAATAAAACTTTTTTTAACCTTCATTTTAAAGTTACGGCCTTCTAACAAGAGGTAATTTCTTTAAAATAATGGGAATTTATTTAATTTCTCTGTTCTGCAGTGCCATTCACTTCTCCAGATGTACTTACCTCGTGCGGACCGTAGACCACAGCCAGAGCCTTGGTGTTTCCTTGCTCTAAATAAGCAGACCCGTCAGCCTGGGCAAACACTCCCATACGGGCCTGGACTTTCCGTAGTTCGGTGGCTTTTCTTCCATCCAGGCGGTATCCCTGATCAGAGAGCAGCTCCAAGCCCGCCATGTTTCCGTAAGCTTCACAGCAGCGCCACAACCCACGTGCTTTTGCTGCTACACTACATTACCCATCAAACACTTAGGGGAAGTGCTACGGCAAAGCCAAAGAGCCAAAACCCTAAAGATGCGAAATCTTGTTTACAAATGTATCTTATCCCCGTCAATATTTTGGGATAATTTATTTGGTGAAGGGTAGATGGAACTTATTTCATAAAACAAAAGCTCAAAATAGAATATTTTCTACTAATTTAAGACAATGAATATTTACAGTGGGACTTAAATAAGTTTAGGTGTGACTTTAATAACAGCTTTGAATAAATTGTGACTATATAAACAATAATTAGTCTCTGTGTAGTTAAAGATTTATGATTTTGTTTCCATTTATAATATGGGCTAATCGTCATGAAATACAGGTAAAAATCAAAATGTATTTAAAATTGGAATTATTACTAAAACGGGCAAATGTAAAAAAAAAAAAAAGGGAACAAAAATATATACCAACAAAATAATTTAAGTATTTTTATATTAGCATGTATGTTTTCTTTTTATAAAGGAAAAATATGTTTAACCAATAATTTACCACTAAAGCATATCTTTCATTAAGTCTTTTAAGTTTCTAATATATATTGACAACTTTAACAAACACTTAACTGTTTACTTCACATATGCACAAAACGTACACTAATGCTGCAGTTGGTGACTTTATAACAATATGCTTATGACTGCACGAAGACCCTCCTCCTGGCTCTGATTGGTTGTTTCTGACCAAGAGCCGTATTTCTGCAAATGGCAATAGAACCACAGATAGGAGGCAGAGGAGCTTGATGTCTTCACAGATTACCTGTCTGATGTTGTACTATTGGGAGATATTTATCGGTTTAACAAAGCATGTGAAAAAAAAAATCACAGTTTTTATGAAAGTTATAAAGTAAATAAATATAATGTAACAGCTAATTCTATACAGTAAAAAAATATCAGATTTTTCTGACTTCACAATACAAAAAACAACAACCCCCTTTTTTACCGATTCCTCTGATAACTGGTATAGAGCGCCTTGAACTCATGGAGCATCCATCCTTCAAAATAAAAAAAATAGGATGACCAATGCTGAAATAATATAGTTGCCAAGCTTCAACACTTTTAAAAATAAAATTTATTAGCATCTCTAACGTGTATAAATAAAAACATATGAAACAATGCATATGTGGATGTTATGAGCTTAACAAGAACAGGGTTACATGTGATACAAAGGAGCAGTCTTCAGTTTAGCCGGTGTTCTATGAGACAAACTTTGAAATCAAGTTTTCAAACACACATACCTAGGAGTTGCAAACCTGTCACAAGAATTAAATTTATTTGGGGTGATATATAATAAATATGTAATATATATGTATATTTCCCTTTCTCTCTTAAAATTTTAAAACATCTTCTTCAAAACATAAAAAAATATTAATAGGGCTCAAGCCCAAACGTGAACACTATGCACACTGACCTTTTTGACTTAAAACACTCCAAATCCTCAAAAAGGATTTTATTCATTTATATTCCTTTAATGAATATCCATTTTCCCACAGACTTGTGACAAAAGGTCCCGAGGGAACCCAAAATTGAGGGGCAAAAACTAACTTTGAACACAAGAACATAAAACAAACCCTGACCAAAACCAGCAAGATGGCAGAGTATATCATTTAAACGCAACTAGCCAACTCCAAATTCAGCAAACACACAGATGGACTTGCATTTTATTCAATGCAAGCTTTACCAGCTGCAATCTCCAAATGTGTGTTGGTGTGGAAAAACAACAACAAAAAAACAAAAACAAAACAAAAGATCTGTTAGGGGGGTTGATTTGGCTTTCAGAGGCAAAAAGCAAAGAAAGGAAATAACTTCTTTTTTCGTCAGCCAGATACTTTCTATGTGGTCATGCTTTACACACTCAAAATGTATTTGTTGTAAAAACTGCAATATGCACCAAATGGACCAAATATTGCTGGGTACGCTGCCTCAACTGATGTGGACATCAAAATTACACTGACGATGAAAAAAGAAAAGCAAAACAACCCACTCTACTGTGTACCAAATGACCTCCTAAGTCAGAGTGTGGACTGTTACTGGCCACAATCTAAATTTTTTCACTCCCTTTCAAAAAATAAAAAACATATCACATTTCAGTTGGGAACAAATACATCCAAAAACTAACTGCCTTCAAAGTGACAAAAACAGAAAAGTAAAAACAAAGAGTGACTTGTCTGCTTTAATATGCAGGTGTTTTTGATGGTGAGTTAAAGTTTTAAACACTCAAGGAACACGGCGACCTCTTTCAGCCTTGTGGAATGAAGGGACTACATAGATCTGAAAAAAAAAAGAAAAAAAAAGATGGTCCTCATTCCATCCCGAGTCTTTTAGAAGAGTGCAAAGGTCCCCGTTATGATTCCCTGATATATCCATGTTCTTCTGTTTTAAAAATCTGCAAACTCCTTTGTGCATTTGTCCGTTACAGAAATACGGATAGACTCCTCCTCGTAATCGTCAAAGTTGCTCGTGTCCCCAGGGCCTCTACACTTTGGTATGAATGGAGCTTCCACCTGGAAGAACAAGAGACACTTTGGTATGAATGGAGCTTCCACCTGGAAGAACAAGAGGAGGAGTTTGATGAGGTTAAGATTCCTACTCACACCATCTGTAAGCACAACTAACCGGGAGGCTGTCAAATACTAAGCCTCTGTTGTAAAGTAAAAGGTAAAAACAGTTAGACTTAATTTTTTTACTCAATATTGGTGAAGAAAGAAAGCAAGTGGAGAGAGTAGAGAATAGGGGTAATGAGCTCATGTTTGCACACCATCATCAGAACTCTAGCTGCAGTTTTGAAAGTATCAGAGTTTTTGTAGGTTTTTACTAGAGATCCTGATGAGAAGTGCATTCCAGTAGTCCTGTCTGGAGGAGATGAATAACATGGTCCAGCTTTTTGGCGTTTAAGGAAGAGAACAGGGTGGAGTTTGGAAACATTCCAGAGGTCACAGAAGGAGGCTTTGAAAGGGTGGTAGACATGAAATTCAAAAGTGAGTTAGAGATCCATTTTTACACAACGATGATTTGTGACTGCTGATGAAAGACCAGCTGTCACAAAAGATCCAGGTATAATTCTGGCTGATTATTTTCTGGTAAGTAACCATTTTAACTGGTTGCTTACCAGACAAAGACACAGTTTTTAAGGTTTGTTCAGAAATGTTCAATCAATCTGACGTCAGGAATATTACAGAAAATTAAAATCGGCCTCCTTTGTCTATTCCAACACATTTACGATACGGTTAGCTTCACTGTCATGTTGGAACACCCTAATGCAATAATTTTGGACTGATCTGATGAAAGGAATTTTTTTAGGATGAAGAACACAAAACACCAAGCCTTTCATAATGTGGAGCACCAGTGACATACTCACTGTAAAGTAAGTTTAACATCAATATGGACTGAATAGGTCATTACTTACATCTGGTAGGAATTTCAGGTCAAGTGCACCTTTAAAAATATATTCAATAAAAAAAATGTGTTGATAAGTTCAACACCTATTTTAACCCAATATGTGTGATTCTGATTCTATTTGGATAACAAAAAAAAATCCATAAATCCAATCCTTATGCCCCAAATAATTGGCAAACTTCTTTGAGTTGTTCCATATAAAGTCCTTAAACCTCCAAAAGGAGACAGCTTTAAAAGACATCATTAAAACATGACATTAATAAAGATAAGAACATGCAAACTTTACTGACACTCTGCAATGGGGGAGCTGATCCTCTTGTTTCAGTAGTACATTTAACTGTCCCTTTTAGACATTTTATATAGAAGCATAATAAAAATACAACATGCCCAAATCTCTCTAAAAACCCCGCTAATTGATGTCTTCGGGGGGATTAACTCTGATTAAGAGGCATCCAACTTACTCTGTTTATTTCCCTGAGTGAACGACTAGTCTGCTGTGCTCGTCTCACTGTATGAACACTTATCTCACAAGTTCAAATGAACCAAAACGTTAAAGGGTATTAACAAAAATGGGCCGAAAAATTAATCAAACCGTGGAAACAAATCTTATCTCATGCTCAGGCAATACCATTTCACGCTCACCATGTGGTAAAGCAATGCTATCAAGAGCATTAAATGGTTTTTTTTTTTCTTTACAATCAAGCTTCTGTGTGCATGTAGTGCTGTTAGGTTACTTTGATGAAGAAAACAAATCTTTGTCTTGTGTGACTTTCTCCTCCACCAAATTCTCTCTTAAACTGACTACTAAAACTCTCGGCTCTCATTGTATTCTTTAAGCTCTACATCAGGGGTGCCCAAAGTCGGTCCTTGAGGGCCGGCATCCTGCACGTTTTAGTTCTCTCCCTGGTGATAACGACGACCTTTTCAGCATGTCAGTGTTCTTCTTAGGCCTTCTAACGTGCCATCATTTGATCCAGGTGCGTTAAACCAGGGAGAGAACTAAAATGTGAAGGATGCCGGCCCTCAAAGACCGACTTTGGGCACCTCTGCTCTACATCATTATTTTCCACACTGAATCTTTAAACACTCTTCTGCATGAATCAAAGCAAGTCTAAAGCCAGATCACACACTTTAAAAAACAAGCAGCAGCTGAAACGTTCACATTTCTTAGCACAAATTGAAACGTTATGTGCAAATTTTAACAGACTAGTTAACATACTTCCATCAGCTTCATATTTACGAAATACCGAGTGTGTTGGCTGTCAGAGTGACGCACAAAAAACATGACATGTTTGTGTACAAACTAAGAAACTGGAACAGTGAACTACAAGGCTGGCTTGTAATTTAATCATTTTTGAAAATGATTAAATAATATCAGTGTAATGTAATACTTTTCATCTTATTAAGAGTATACAGAGGCCAGTTAAAAACTAAATTTGGAAATTGGTGATGAAGACTACTAAGAGCTTTAGGCCGACCCTGAGGAAGATGCAGGGATTTCTGATCAGTACTGATTGCGTTCCAGTGACTCCTGTATTCTCTCCCTCCAGACAAGTCTTGTGGAGTAATGTGTCATAGTCTGATAAACCAAAGTTAAACTTTTTGAACACAATTTCAAAAGGTTATTATGGCAATAAAAGAAATAAACACAAAGCATCAAATGAATGCTATACTTTCTAGAAACACCACATGGCATAAAACCTGGAAAATGTTATGAGCAAAACGGCCAAAAAACAAACATGCATAAATGAATAAGCAGTTAACATGGGTCGGGCTCATAATGGTTATTATTGATATAAAACATGGCTTACCTTTCGCTCGTAGATTGCGATCCAGTCTGTTGTGGAAAACCATTTGTGGCCTTTGATGTCGTAGACGCCGTTCTTCAGGTTCCCATAGCGTTTGGTCAGGTCCACCTGAAGTAAGTTTCTTAACAGGTCCTTCAAATCAGAGCTGAAGTGGGATGGGAATCGTACCTGAAGGGAAGAAAAGAAAGTTTAAGAACTTCAAACTGTGACTCTTCATAAATTCTATATGCAATATCTAGAAGACAAGCTATCAAGGATCAAACAATCTTACCATTTTTGAAGTTTCTTAAAGTGAATTTACTATTCAATATTCAAATCTTGAGATTTTTAATCTTTTTTTGTTTCAGATTAAATTACTGGTGTCGTTTTGGAATTCAGTCTTTCACTATCTGTCTAAATTCAGACATGATATAATGACACAGATGTAGAAAGAAACAAAAAGTATTTTTAGCATAGTCTTTAGTTCATAAAACTATTTCATAAAATTAGTAAGCACTTTAAAGCAAAGATCTAGACTTAAATAGTTTTAGTTAGATCCAGATCAGTTCTATGGACTACACACTGAACATTAATATCATCAAATTTCTAATTAAATGTGGAAATAGATGAGAAAAAAACATAAGAAACATAACATCAGTTGTGTTATGGGCAGTTTTTGGTTTCCTAGTCAAGATTGTTTATCCACATTTTGTGTTTTAGAAATGAAATAAAGAAAAGAATATGGAAAAAAATTCTTTCTGTCATACTTATCCACACCTGGAACGTACTAGAACCAAATTCCATATTTCATCGTACTCTGCAGCAGCTCTGGAGTAGGTAAATTCCTCTCAAGGAAAACTTTTTCTCACCTTTCCAGACACTATCTTTTCGTAGATCTGAATCGGCTGATCTGCAAAGAACGGAGGGTAACCAGCTGCCATTTCATAGATGAGAACTCCGAGGGCCCACCAGTCCACAGCTTTGTTATAGCCCTGAAACAGACCAGGCATATGTCTAAAACAAACAAGCCTTCTGACATCATGAAAGTTTGCATTATTTGTTAGATCTAAATCTGATAAACACAGGTGTTAAACATCCCATGCAGAAAAAAAAACAAACAAAAAAAACAAAGATTGACCTGCGAACAAATAAATACTACATTTAAATGCTCAAAGGCGTACATTTTATGTGCTCTGACACTTTATGAATGAGTGGTTACAACAACACAGTTATGTTAAAACACAACCATTAATTGTATGAAGTTTGAATGAAGATTAAACTGGCTAAAGACACCAGAGGGCAAAGCAACCTCAAATGCTGAGCAGAACGCTGCCCAACACATGCGCAGATGAGGTGCAAATGTTGGGGAGGATGATAATATCTATTAACTGATCCAAAAAGTCTTTGAAATCAGTGAAAAAGGTTGCTTATCAATCTACTGGGTGAAGATTTTTTTTTTTTAAAGTAAAAAAGGATGGAAAATCGTTTCTCCAGGGAAACCCACTGACTACATCTATTACTTCCGGCAGAACAAAATCTCTTAGTTATGTCAACTTTTGCTCCTTTTTGTGACTATTTTGTGCTGGAACATTCTAAACATTTTTGCTAAGCAAAGAAGCAAAGTTGTGTGCTTAGCAAGGTTTACATTTATCTAAATCAGCAAAGACGGATGTTAACATCAGATATGAACAGGGCCGATGGTTGAGCTGGTTAAACATTGATGGGAGGGACTGGAAGGGAATATGGTTTCATAATAACGCATAAGTCAACAAAAAAATGCCTTTACTCCCAGCAGCAAATACTGGAGCAAATGGGTATATGGGATGTTCGTAATTACACAGCAATATAATTTTAATGGCAATGCATAAATCCATCTATTTGAGGCCTGAAACCGTTAAGGTTGTGTCTGTGAAGATGTGAAAGTAACAGAGAAAAGAATTACTGGTAGTACACTTGGGAAGAACTATAAAGGGCAATTAGAAAAGTACTACAGCGGTTTTATGTTGCTTAGGGGAAAACGTATATTATAATCAACTAAACAATTAAAATTCATACTTTGCTTAGAATGATCTCTGGCGCGAGGTATTCTGGTGTTCCACACAATGTCCAGGTTCTTCCTTTTACTCTCTTGGCAAATCCAAAGTCTGTCACCTGAAAATTGTAGGGAAAATGTCGCATTACTGACCTAACCGTTTTGCAAAACACTCCAGAATCATAAATTCATGGTCTGCACTGTAGCTCACCTGAAGGTAGCCATGGTTGTCAATGAGAAGATTCTCAGGTTTTAGATCTCTGTAGATGAGGTCTAATGAATGTAGGTACTCAAACGTCAGCACTATCTGGGCACCGTAAAATCGTGCGTGTGGCTCACTGGAAATTGAAAGATGTGCGTTTAGCATAAAAAGAAAGGGGGAAAAAAAACATTTGAAAGAAAATGTAGAAAGAGTTTAATCTAACATTAACATAAACCACATAAAATAATTTTTTTTAAAAAAGACAACCCAAGACACCAATGGACAGCAACACTTTGTATAATTTACACATAATCCTCACCTGAATCTTCCAATTCGTCTTAAGTGAGAGAACATCTCTCCTCCTGGAATGTACTCCATTACCATGTACAAATTGGAGTTGTCCTAGAAATGAAAGAGGCTGCTAAATGTTCCAGACAACCAATTAAAGGATTTTTAAAATTTCTACATGTTAAGATAAGCAAAGCATACCTTAAAGGCGTACTCGAGTCTGACGATGAAAGGAAAGCTCACAGCTTGTAATATCCTCTTCTCGTTTAATGTGTGTTCTATTTGTTTAAGTTTCACCACCTGACAGATGCGGAGTTAAGATCGTCAATCAGATCCCGCCAACAGAAGAGTAAGAGGAACTCAAGAAGTCAAGACAACTTGGAGCTACTAATAATCTATTTTTCTAAAGTAACCCTGTAATTTATAATGTAAAAATAAAAATGCCATTTTATAAGTGCAAAAGTGACTATTTTCTTGGATGTGATAAATGGCAGTGTTTTACTATCCCTAAACATTTTTACTGCACATAACAATAACTTGTTAGAAAATACCAGCTGAAGTCTTAATAAAGCTGCCACCAACCTTCTGCTTGTCCAGGATTTTCATGGCAAAGTATTGTTCCGTGTCTGTGTGTTTGACTAGCATGACTCTTCCAAATGAGCCCGTACCAAGAGTCTTTATCCTGTCAAAGTCCTCTAGGCATGTTGAGCACTGTGGAAACAACCTCAGGTTATTACTGTATGTGCCAAGACAACAAAGATTACATTTAACAAACAAATCAGGCAGACCTGTGGTGGGTTTTCCCATTTCCGTAAGAAATCTTCTTTGGCTTTAGCCAGAAACTCTTTAACTGGAAGAAAAATAAGATGCACCACAGACAGAGTGAGCTGGGATACATTTAGTTTGTGTAGAAGCAATTTTGCATACAGGTTCATCACACATTTGGGGCTTAACTGGATTTAGCAAATAGACCAAGGAGAAGAGGAGAAGGGAAGAAAAGCAGACAATAGAAAAACTCAAGTCAAGGAGGAAGAACACAAGCAGAGTTAACTCTCATCTGGATATGAAATAAAAGGAAAGTAAGGAAACAAAAACACAAGACAACGATATCAAGGAGAGGACAGGCAGATGAGTGATGAATGCCAAGAAACTCTGCATTTCTGTTATTTAGTAGTCTAAGTCAAACAGGAAAAATAACCCTCAGAAACCACAGGATATGTTTCTCTGGGCATCACCTTTGGTAGAACAATTTAAAGGAGGATGCTAGTCATTTCACCCCCTTACCATTACATACTTTTGCAGTTTCGGCTGATTTGTACCCCAACTTTTTCCAGGCATGGAAATAAGCCATCTGCCACTAAAATTCACATCAATTAGTACCCGGCTTTAAAAATGTATTTTTTAAATGCTTGACAACCAATAATTGAGTGTTGGGTCATTTTTTGGATTTGACTTGTAAGCTTTGAGTAAATGTCACTCATTATTAAAATAATATGGGCTCTACAATATAAGGAAAACAAGAAATTTTGATTAAATAAAATTTCTTTCACTTTGTCGTTATCTGAATATCCCACTTCTCTGTTGGAGTCATTTCAGACTAAGGTCTTAATCAGGCAGAGGAAGTCTATCCACCTAAACAAATATAACTGACAAGCATGGTTGGAATGCATTACATCTGACATATATTAGTCTACCAAATATTACCTGCAAGCAATTCTTTGCACTTATGATTATGACGAAATTGTGATGATGAATATAACTGATACATTATGCGGCTCTATTTTTGGTTCTAATCTGCCATATTTCACAACAGCTGTTTGGCAACTGCTTAAAAATAAAAAACAACAGCGTGGAGTGAAAACTGTGGATAAAACAGGAAAAGTCACATCAACAGTCTGGCAGTATTTCAGATATTTAAGAAAAAAACAAATCAATAATTATGGATAGACTGATATGAGCCATATCATCCAGCTTTATTTAAAATTGTGTTATTTAGGTTGTGGGATCATTTTTCTTTTTGACTGATCAAATGACTTCAACACCAGGATAAATTCACTGATGCATAATGGTTAGGCACAGTGCCATGTTTACCAGTGAGAAGTGGGAGTATGTTAGGATGAGATGCCAACAGCTGGGTACAAAAGTACGAATTGGTGAAGGGGAGAATAGACCCAGAGTCTTTTAAGGAGTCTCACAAAACAAGCTTAAATTGTAAGCAAAAACAAACCAATGTATAGGAAACAGCGGACCGTTGATATCCAGATTGAGAGTGCAAAAAACAACAAAAAGAACATACAAACAAAAAAAGAAAAAAAAAAATCAAATCACATCACATCAAAAGCAAGCACGTCTAGCAAGTTTCCACAATGAACCCTTTGCTGCTCGGCTAGTCTGCTCCTTCTTTTTTTTTAAGCATACCAAATGTCTCTATAGATCACCATGGTTTTGCAGGAACAATCACCCACATGGATGGGATGATACAGAAGAGAAGACAGAAAAAAAAGAGTTCAAGTACACCATAATAAGTATAGGACAACATCTACAAATGCCAAGCATACATTGTGAAAGAAAAGCAACAGGAATGAGAACAAAGATGACAATCACTTCAGGAGTCTTAACAGAGACTAACTGTCTATGGTGGCAGTTGAAGAACAAGTGTACCAAAATGGAATGTAGCAGAAAAATCGGTCATGCACATTAGAACAGATCAAAAGGATAACACAGGGGAAAAAATGTGCTTCGAAGCAAAAATATTGTTCAAATAAAAATATGGCTTCTTGCATGTCTTAAAACAAATTTGTTTTAAGACTCTATAGGAGAATTGCAACCAAGCCTTCAGTTAGACAATCATCTAATTTCAGCGCTAAAACTGAGCTGGGCATACCATAGTTGAGTTATGACAGCCTATCCTGTTACACTACAGTGTGAACATTGTACATGGAAGTACTGTGGAGCAAAATAGGTGTCGCAAAGGCAAGTGTTTAATCCTGCTGTCCAACTGTGAGTGTGTGGTGGCTCCACTATCAGTTCCAGTCAGAGACATCTTTATGTACAGTAAACATATACCACTGTAGGTAACCAGGTCACCCCATCCAGAGCGGCTACACTCCAGAAAGATCTACAGCTCAGGGCACTGTGTCAGCGTAAACAGGTTTAAAAGTCAGGGATCGTAGCTGGATCGAGAAGGAGTGGCTGCAAGTTTAGATACTCTTCACTGATCTGATTGTCTTCTCTAAGAGAAGACAATCACAGAGTGTGTTTGTGTGTGTGTGCTGCTGGTTGGCAGCATTCACCATGCCTGCCTGGTGTCTCTCAACAGGTCAATAAATCTCAAACAAATGTACTCACAGCATCATAAAGTGACTTTACTTTAAACGAACTCGGGCCACAACTGCACACAGACGGTTTGTGTGTTCTCAAGATCTTGAAAATGGGAAACTTTCCGTGAACTGCAAATCAAAATAACACCCGCACTACAAGCTTTCCAGTTTGCAATCAGGGTTATGATCTACAACAAAAGCTCTTCGGGAATGATTGGCTGCACACATCAGGGTATAGGAGCGTAAAGCAACACCGGCCTAGGCCGAGTTACGTCAAAGCGTTCAAAGCTTGTAATACCCCTTATCCTCTGACGAAGGTCCGATGACAAGCTGCTACAGTCAATGACGAACTGAGTGTGAGAGGTGAACCCTGATGGACTTTTACCACAGCAAGATTAGAGAAGAGGGGTTTTGAACAAACAGAAATGCCACGATTCAGTGTTTGCCTGCTTGTGCTGGGCAGACAAGAGCAAGGTCCCAGTTTTATGAATGGAAAGAGGGAATCTGTCATTTCTTCACCATATTTGGGCATGTTGCTGTACAGAGGGAGAAAGCTTTGTTTATGAAGCTAAGAATAAAAACGTGACAGCAGAGCCCTGGAGAGGGGGCAGAAACAGCCCCACACTGCCTTCAGAGAAAATTTAATGCCCATTTAGAACAATTATTCACGGCTCTCTGGTTTAACGCTGCAGATTGAAGATCATCAGTGCAAAGTTTCTGTCTGACACAGCTGGCTGTGTTGAAAAGCAGCCTGAGGCCAAACACAACAACATCCTCCATCAGGGATGTTGAGGCAATGATGGGTTAAGGAGTTTTTTTTTTCTCTCTCTCGCCTATTTCCAAGTATTTTTGACAGGAAAAGACTGCACTGTATGGCTGCAACTGTAAAAGGCCTTTGCTGCTAACACCACATGAGGGACAGAGGGGCCTTCAGAGGGCTAATCTCCCCCACACCACCATGCAGGCTAAAGTTAGCGGGCTAGCTAAGTTCCAGGGAACACAAAAATCACTCCCTTTGAATTAGCTAATTTCAAAGATACAACAATAAATAACTTAAGCAAATCCCCAATGCGTTTTAATAGTAACCGCCCGTCCACGGTGTGATTACTATTACTGGATTCCAAGACATGGAAGCAAAACGGTCTGGGCAACATTTAAATTACAAAGATACAGCAAAAATACAAGAAACGTGTATTCAGTCATTTGTGGTTGATAATGTGAGAATGTGTGACCAGTGAGATGTAAAACGATTTGCCACTTTGGACTATTATAAACATAGTTTAAAGCTAGCTAGCAACTGGAAAGAGTTAAGACAAACAGGACTTATAAAACACCACCGAAGCTGACCGATAGCTGGGACTCACCGCTCTCCAGTTCGTTGCCCTTCTTTGCGGTTGCAGCGTTCCCCATGGTGTGGAAGTCGCTCCGACTAAGAGGAGATGGCGGCGGCTAGCTAACCTTCCTGCTGGTGTTTTTTTTTTATTTTTTTTTTATTAGTCTTATTATTCTTTTTGGAGCTCTTTAAAACAGTTGAAACCGAATCAACGTAAACATTTGCTCTCGTCGGATCAAATGATGTCCCGTATCCCTTCTTGCCCGTCCTCTCGCTCTTCTTCCTTCTGTCTCCCCCCTCCTTCCCGCAGGAAGATTTCCACTGCTGCTACTTCAGTGATGTCTGCGCGGCTGACATGAAGCTAGCGGTCACTGGTGTATCAGGCTATAAGCTGCTGCTTCTGCTCCAGCCCTCTCCGGCTGCTCAGCCGCATTCTGGGTGCTGAGCTCAGGGCTTGGATTGGCCCGAGATGTCGGTGACAAGATACCAGACCATGTTGGCTTCCGCGTCTTTTTGAAGTAACACGATTGTGTCCACGGATAAGGGACGACATGTCAGTTCTTTGACTTACGTCTGCTTGTTCTGTTTCAGTTGTATCGATAGTGAGTAGGAAAAAATTAAAACTTTGAAGTTCCGCCGTAGGATATGATGACAAGTTTGAAGCAAGCATACTAAAGGAATGTGTTAATGTAATAGTAAATCAACGTTGTTCTATCTACCGAACAAGTATAATTTTACTTCAGTTTCTTTACACAATATAAAAAAAGTTCTGCTAAAGAAGCTGACTGTGACCGATATGCATATTAACGGAATGTTAAGTGGAAGGAAAATGTGTGATAAAAAAAAATGCACAAACAACGGGGATATTAGCAGCACTGACAGGACTAAACATAGTTTGGTAGCTATACCATAAGAATATGGGTAACATTTACAAGGCTGGGACAGCAACTGGAATCAGTGCCTCAAGAGTCACCACATACAGATTAGGGGTGAAGCGATTTTTTCGGCCAACTGATTTATCGGGGATTGGCCAATTTTTACATGTGAAGCCGATCTTATGCTTTCAACCTTGGCAAGGTCTAAACATCAGCCACTATGCTTTTCTTTTCTCCCGTTAAGAGAGGTTTGACTGATAAACCGACCGATCAGGTCATGTCTGCACATTTACAGTTAGCAATAGTCACTCCATTGTTGCCAATTCAGCAACTTTCTTGATATATTGAGCAACATTTCAGACAAAAAACTGGTATTGGCCAAAATCGGAATCGGTAAGTTAGGCTTTTTAAAAGATCGGGAATTGCCGGCCGGCCAGAAAACTGCAATCGGTGCCCCCCTTATTATACATGAAGACATATCCAACAGTCAATCAAGGGAATCTTCTTGTCAGGTTAAAGTAAATATAACGTAGCCAATGGTCCATAGGATAAAAGTGGAGAGGTACAAACTCAATTTGCTTGAAGAAAACTGTGCAGAATTCACAGTCAGTGTTGACTTGGAGAGCCAAGTCATTAAAGGCTTTTTAAAATATAAAGTCAAACAAAAAGACATGATTTAACATTTTATAATAAAATATCTTAAAAGTGTTGCATGAATGAATCAAGTCCCCTGATACAGTACAATGTTTAACCGCATTTGCTTAACATTTCAGAGAGCATTTCTGAACATCACTTGCCATTACTTACCATTGATTCTCAATTGGATTTAGGTCTTGATTTTGACTGCATTATTCAAACAGATGAAAATGCTTTAATCTACTTTACTGCCCTGTTGATACAGCTATATGGTTAGGGTTACTGTCCTGCTGGAAGGTGAACATCTTTCTCAGTCTCAAGACTTTTATATTGTTAGTAGTGGGCTTTTTTTTCCTTTTTTTTTTTTTTTTGCAACACCATGATAAATTTAGCTCTATCCAGACCAGATTCTCTCTATAGAGATGGTAATTGATTAAACTGATCCATTATCATTATCACTTATTGATTCTCATTGACTTGATAAATAAAATACAGCCTTTAATTCAAAAAATGCACTATGTTGTATTTGATTCAAACAAAATTAAACCTGACTTGAAAAATAAGATCCTCGCTGTCAGATGTACATTTTGACATGAAATAAAACTTTTTTCCACTTCAACAGTTTTTGTGCAGAAACATTTGCATGTTTGTCCTTTCAGTAAGGACAAACATGCTGAAACTGCTGAAATAAATAATTTATTTGCTCTGTCGTTTTTCTTTCCCCTGTCTCAAGAGGTAGCTAAAAGTGTGCAAAAGCTTACGTCTGAGCCAGCAAAACTCTGGCTATTCTCAACTACAGTCATATTCAATAAATTTGAATAATAATTAAACCTTCACGAATTTCAGTAGCTAACTCAGTTCGCAAGTTAGAAACATTAGCTCCACACAGATCGATGTTTTAAAGATTTTGTTTCTGTTAACGATGGTTTCATGCTTACAGTTAATCAAAGCATGACATTTAAGATTAGAATGGTGTATCAGTCCAACAAAACAACATTCAAGTGCAGAACCGCGGGTCAAATGAAAATATGTTTTATAACTGCGAAAGATTACTTTCAAAAGGTGAAATCTGACAAATGAGTCTAATCTGAACCCATATTCTAATTTATTGATTATGACTGTTATGAGATGGAGATCATTCATAAAGTATGAGGCTAACATTAATAAAATAACCAGGACTTGAAAGAGCTTAACGTTACCGTAGACGTTCATTGCAGGTGTTGCTGTATTATCGAAGCTCCCACTGTCGCTAAGCAACGTATCGAACATTCGTACAAATCAGTTGCATTCAGTGTGGTCAACTGCTTGACGATGTTGGGCGTATTTCAGCATTTTATTGTGATTAAAGCTGTGCACATGTCACAACCTACCGTCGTATTGTCCTTTTTTTTGTGTGAAATGCAACCATATTTTGGAAGGCGTCTTCCATAACGCCATCTTGGCTATTTTTCAAGTTGCGTAGCTTTTTATACTACGTCATTACGTAAATACATCACATGTTCTTGGAACCGACTAGCGGAATAGTTGGGCATGCAAATGAACCATTCCGAGGAATTTAATTACTGAGAATTCCCATCCATATCTCTTTGACTGCTTAAGAGGAACACCCCCGCAGTATGATGCTGCCACCAATATCATCTTCCTCCATATGTGTGCTGCGTGCTTTAAAATGCTTTTACATTTCACAAATTCAGCTATCTATTCTTTATTATGTTGAACTATATGTTTTCCAAATTTGGTCTCTCACTTCATGCATGTATGGAGACTCAAATTTCCTGCATATCATGTTATAAGCCACCATGTATTAGACTGCACTAAATACTCTTTAAACCAGAGCTCAACAGAAACTGCTGAAATTATCTGGATTAAAACATGAAAGAAGCAGGAGATGTTAGTTGTTGTGTGTAGCTTTCTGTGCAAAGAACTTAATGTCATGTGGCAGCGGTTGTTAACCTCAGTAAACATGTTAAGAGGTTTCATAAATTAAATATTCATTTAGTTATCTGAAAATGTAACATATTTGGTTAAAAAAATGGCTTAATAAATGCAAAAAAAGAAAAACAGGGCAAAATCAGTTCATAAGCTTTACATATTTATTAGTGGTGGGACTCAATTACAATTTCTTATTTAGTTAATTGCTGTGCCTGTAATTAATGAACTGCAATTAATTCCATTTTTATCAAAAACTAAACATTGACAAAATAAGCAACATTTTCTGTTCAAAGACCTCTTTTGTTGCTAAATTATTGATCAACTTAAGAGCTCAGCAACAAAAATATTTATTGTTGTTAATCTGTAATTAAATATATTCAACATTTTTATTTTGCAGCAAAGTGATATGAGATACAGCGTTCAAGTGTTTCAAGGAACTCCTAGATCATTTACATAACTTATTTAAAAATTTTCTTTATTTTTTTTAAAATTCTTTTTAGAAGTGTGGACAGTGGGCACCGTTGGGGATGCCTGTGCATTGAGATGGTATTTTAGGCTTGAATAGCTTTGGTGTTAAGCCAACTACTTTTAGGTAAGGTAAGATAATTTTATTTATTTAGTACATTTTCAGCAACAAGGGAATTCAAAGTGCCTTACATGAATTAGAAGTTAAAACAAACAAAAACAACAAATCAAAGGAAAGAGCAAAATAAGAAAAAGTAAAAAAAAAAAAACAACAAAAAACTAAATGTTAGTTCCCCATGTTTAAGAATCAGTGGTCTGCAATTTACACGGGAGTTTCTCTGGATTCTTGTTCTGACAATGTTGATCTAAAGTAGTAAGGTGAGTTCTTCTGGATTTTAAGTTTGTTCTAATTCCTGAAGTAATAGGTTATTTGGAGTAAAGTATACAAATTAAATAAACTAAATGTCCCTGTTATGGAAAGTTGTTTCTCTGGATTCTAAGAATTTTGCATACTTATCTAAAAAAGTATAGTATTGGTCTAAATAGTGAGTACTCCACAATTTAAAGTTGTTTCTCTGTATCTTACGTTTGTTCTTATTCCTTTTCTGTGCTACTAGTGAGTGCTCCAAAGTTTCTAAAATGTAATAAAAACAAGTAGGATGAAAAGACAACATTGGGTAGGATATGGCACATATAGTAAGTAAGTATACATAAGTAAGTATAGTAATGCTGGTAAAGACGTTGAGGTCAGGGATTGTGTGTTTAGCACAGCTTGGATACAACAGTAGTCTTTTCCAGTGTCCATTCAGATTTCTTTTTGAAGCAAAAGTTAACCTGTAGGCTAAGAGAAGTGATGTTGTTGGCCATTGCTGACGTTTGCGAATGTCGGATGTGCATCAGGTATATAGGCCTACTAGAAACATACAAATTCATACAAGGACTCTGGCCTTTGTATGTAATAAAACTATATGACTAATGGTGTTAGAATTTGTAAAGTATTAATCAATGCTAATATTTATACAAGTGCAGCTAATGGCAACATGGCTCATCTCCTAGGTTGGCATTTCATAAGGGGATGCAACAAGCTCTCATAAAAAGTAAAATGTCAGATTTTTCCAATAAAAGTTTCCTGTAGTTTATTTGCATATCCACTCTATGAGTGGATATTAATGGATGGTTATAGAGTATTGGTGTTTAGAAAATATGGACGCAAGTGGTGGCCTTTGACACTAATTTACAGCTTCCGATTCACTACCAAATGTAACTTTTTTCTGTATTTTTAAAGAATCAGACCATTTCTAGATCAGAATGTAATTCTACTGTTCAAACTATGAGAAAACCCAGAAGAAATAGCATTTTTGATGTTTTGTGGGTGTTTTTAAACTCAGTAATTGTAATTAACATGTCATATCGAGCAGTCAAGCCTGGAATGGACTGATTGAAAAAAAGATTCTTTAAAACACAGTTTGCAACTTTTATTTGTTAGAAAAAGCAATGACAGATAGAGAATTTTGTGGGGGCCCTTAAGAAATTTACAATACTAAATCTTATTTACCTTTTTCTGTCCTTCAATAAGCAAAGATGTAGGTGTTTAGTGGCAGAAAAAGGACCTTGCTCACAGCAGCATTCATGCAAAATGTTGCTAATAGCAGCAAATTAGCACTTAAAAAGAAAGTGAATTTTTGTATTTCAATCACAAGTGCTTCCCTTCTAACAAACTGCAATGACAGCAAGGCATAGCATAACATTTACACTGGCTAATACACGTGCAAGATAAAACACTTGTAAAATCTATGTCCCATACAGCATCCTCAAAGTGTCAGGACAGAGCTGACATAATATGCAATGTATATGGCACTTGTAAACAACTGTTCTTTGGATCCAGGAAGGGTTAGGAATTTGCCCCATTTTGGAGACTGACTTCTAAGATCTTTTAAAAAATTGTCTTAGTATAGACACCTCAAGTTTATGCCTTCCCACTGTGCTTCTTCCAAAGGAAAAGGATGAATTGTTTCTAACCTTTGAAGTTTTCCCATCAGGTGCATTTTAGAGCAACTAAGGTCTTGGAAAAAAACATCCACAAGCATTAGTTCACCTCAACATGAGGGCCCGGAGGCTGTAACACTGGGGAGCATGACCTGGATTGCATGCTATGAATCAGTCTGCTGCTGCTGAAAAACAAGCCTTTTGTCTAACATAGCCTTGGCTTTCCAAGAGCTTATGGCATGTTTGCCCAGTATTAGCAACTCTCTTTCTGCATACAATGAGAGCTCAGCCCAGGTGAGTGATAGAATATTGAGGCTGCCGGCACTTTGACACGTTTATTAGAGAAAACACTGTTCCATGTGGGTTGTTGTTATGCTAACTTAGTTATATTTTAAGTAATTTGACTTTTTATTGACAAGTCTTTTACTTATTTTTCCAAATACATTTTGGATTTTTGGATTGGGCTATACAAATTTATTTTTTACAATTACCACATAATTTAAACATCTTACATGGAAACGGCCAGTTTTCTTGAAGAGATTTCACAGAAGCCCAATTTCTTATTACTCATAATCAGAAACAGAAAATAACTAAGCTTCACCTTTAAAGAAGAAACATATTCGCTGTCCTCCCTTGTCCTTGGTTCCATGCATTTTTATAAAATGCATGAGGACAGCTCCTAATAAATGTGCCCTAGAGGTGGAAAGAACCTCCCACTTGAACTACTGACTTATTTGTGCCCCATTCACTCTGGGAAATATAAAAGAAAAAGTCCCTGGCTTTCGTCAGTGCAACAGACATGACTGTGATTTAGTAAAAAACCTTTTTTTTACTCAGCACAACAGACCCTTTTCATCAGATGAAGCTGACTCTTGATTCATTGGTAATGCTCGCCCAATTCTATTTCTCACATTGACTCAAGCAGACATTTACTACTAACACAGCATCCAGGTCTTTGAATAGCAGAGGTTGCTCTCTCAATTACTATGAATAATGTGAAATTTGCCCCACACTCTCAAATGTGTGATGTTACTTTTTTATATATTTAACTTACTTCAGCATCCTTGTCTTTTAAAATCAAAGGTGAAAAAACTGTTGATTCTTTTAAAACCAACAGAAATTACAATATGATATACCGTAAGAGTCAATCACATGCTATTCAAACTTTATTGTTATCATTCTGTGTTGGGAGAGACTTAAAAGATGTCAAATGGGCAGCTTGTGGGATGTTGACCCATTACAATAATCTGTCAGACCTCATTGACTGCAAAATAAATTTTTGAGGTTATTAATGCGTTTACAAGAAACTATGTTTTTTCTGCATGGTTTAAATTGTTAAATTCCAGAATATTATATTGTATTATTGATAATTAAGAACAATGGGATAATTTTTGTTTTATAGCTGCGTTCAAGCTCCACACCCAGATGAGTTGGTTGAGACAGGAGACTTCTCTGCTCAGCTCAGTGTGCGTATTATGAGCCTAATTATCATCAGCATGTGGGACGGGAGGTCCCCTCTTCTCTGATAGACGAAGCCAGCTGTCATATTGTGATAAGATGGCTTTTTGGTTGATTTCCAGCTTTCATGAAACTTTGTCACCCTTGGCTTCTGATAAATTAATAATGACAATCAAAATAATAAAGTTATTAGAAATTATAAGCAGTTTTATCTCTAAATAATAAATTAACTATGAAAAATGTTGGGTGGTATTTTATTCTCCTACTTCAAATGATTAAAAACATTCAAGGCTAAGCTTTTGACATTAACATTACGGTCCACAAATTAAAGTTACTCAATGGTCACACATCATATGAAGTCCAGACCAGTGGCAATGGTTAAGCTGAGGTCAAATTAGAATATTTAATATATTAGAATATTAATATTCGCAAAAATTCTAAAGAGAGAAGGGAGCTCTGTCCAAAATGAACAAAGGAATGAAGAAAGCTGCTGGTTATAAGAACAGAGGACTGGGGGGGTTGGTAATTCTTTCAGGCTTTTACTTCTTGGCCAGTCAGCTCTGAACGGACACTTGGGACAAGTTACAAATATTGATATCCTGTCTTGTTCTTGTTAGCTTTTGGCAACACAGGATAAAACTATACCAACTGTTATCTCACCCCAGATATTTTTTGTTTTGTTAAACATGACTTATAGTTATTATATATATCATATAACAATTCATACTTTATTGAGGTATAGAAGTAATTTACCTGAGGAGGTATGACATTTTGCAGTGCCCATAGAAAATAGAAACAAAACCATTTGTATTTGATGGAAGGATTCCATGTTGGTCTGCATTATTGAACATGCTTTCTGAAATACAGCTTAAAAACACTGAAATTAATGCAAAGCCAGCAGAGACTTCACCAATAGTTAAATGCATTGACATTAGACTAATTGCTGACTGAAATCAGTTTTTATGGAGGCAATTTTTATTATACTTAGGGTAAACTGCAAATCAACCGATCAAAGCTAATGAAATTTAAATTAATCATATATATGTATATATAAAAAAAAACAAAAACTCACTTGCTCTGGGTTTATCACCCCCAACTAAACAGGTGTGCTCCTTTTATCTTAGTGATCCTTCAGTTAGCTCAGGGGAAATGCATTTAGAATGAGAGTTCAGCTTATGTCACTGCTATTCAGTGAGTGAAATAATACTTTTACTGGCATTGTACACTGAAATTAGGAAAGCTGCTTCTACATCATGCCATAAAAGGGGATGATAACATTTTAGAGTACAATTACACATACACAAATAAACATATGTATGGCTTAAAAAATACATTTAAAATTAGTCACAAATTAAGAATGAATAAATAGTAATGAATAACATCCTGAGTATGTTATTTGAACAAAAAAAAAAAAAAAAAGAAGAAATAAATAACACATCCTGCACATAGGCCACCCCCTTCAGAAATAAAGTTTTTTCCAGTAAGTGTGCATTGGATTAAAGTGTAATGCCTTGAGTTTAGTTTATTAATGTGATTTATTGCATTTGTTTAAAAGCCGCTTGAGACTCTTTTTGTTTTGGATTAGATGGAACGGCAACGTCTGCCAGAGGGCAACACTTCAAACAGATGATGACTGGGGTGAGAAGAGTCTTTCATGATTTTATTAGCTCTGGAGACAATGTGACCATTTGCAATGTGGGAGTAGGATGGAAGAGGGCATGCGATTATTGTTTTTGGCAAGCCTTGCTACTTTTGTGAGAGCCTGGTTGTCAGCAGCGGAGCACCTGGCCTTCCACACATCACTGCTGTACGTTGAAATGCTTTCCATACTGACTCTTAAAAAAGATCATCAGCAGATTTTTACACAGATCGTTCTTTTTGCTCATCTTCAAGAAACGCAGTCACTGCTAAGCTTTTGCAATTACTGCAGTACGGGAGACTGCCAGTGATGTATACACCAATAAATATGAATGACTGTAACCTATTCCCACACTGACCCTAGAGGAGAACTGGCTGGTGATCTGTACAGTGTTTCCTGAAGTCTATAATTTATCAAGCGTCAGGTCATTTTTTTGAAAAATCAATGAGATAGTTTGAGATACTTTACTTCCTGCCTGAAGGCAGACTTATTCCTGCCTGAGAAAAGTTTCACCAATGTGGTATTGTCTGTAAAATTAAAGATGTGGTGGATGGGAAATGGTAGTTGACACAGTCAAAACAAACAAACAAACAAACAAACAAATAAATAAATAAATAAATAAATAAATAAGAGTATATTTTGCCTATGAGGCAGCAGAATCTGTAAAACCAAAGTTAAGTTGATAAGTCCTTATATAAGCTGCTGACTATAACCAAGATATTTATTTCTGACAGTAAATGAAACAAAGACATCTCAATAGACAACACAACAATGCAATTAGAGTATCAACTTTGAGGACAAAAATGGAATGGTTAAAAATTGCATGTGAAAAATTATTCATGACCTTTTCAACAATCAATGGAAAAATCTTTATTGGCATTAGAACAATGAAACCCTACTTATAATTGCTGACCAGCTAGCACCAGGTATCAGAACTGAATTTTAAATTTTAGTATCATGACCTCTTGTGTCTTGCCTATTTTTCCCAGATAATGGAGCACTACTGCATGTCATACATTAGTATACATTTAATGTATTTTTCAACAAAATATAATTGATGAATAACAGCACAGAAGATTATGGTTTACCTTTTAGTCTTTTGGGTAAATAACCCTTTTTGAAATTTCTTCTGGATTCTCTGAGCGTTTTATTCCAGACAGATATCTTCAGGCAACTCATGATCACAAGTGTCTCTTTAAGCATAAATGTGATTTTGTGCTTCCCATATATTCTCTAAATTCAGATAAAATGTGTGGAAACTTTCTGTTATATAGCACTGAAAAAACACATCCATATCCCTTCCCAACTGGGTTGTTCTATAATGCATGATGTGACAAGAAACACATCTCATTCTTGCTCTCTTGAAAATCCATCCAGCCTGCTGTTACACTTTTCTCCACAAGAGTGCAGCAGACCTCTGTGGCATTTCCTGCAGCCTCACACAGGCAAATTCGGTGGCGCACCCATGTTTTCCCTCTACCATCCTCTCAAGGAGTTGATTTAATTTCTTGATTTAAGTTCACTGCGGTCGCTGCAGTGAAGTCTGCTCACTGGGTCTGTTTATATTGGATTTGGCTGATGTAAGTCCTACTGGTTGTCTACTGTGTAAATTTAGAAGCTCAAGAGTTTCTCTTCAAAGTAATTGCACTTTTTGTAACAAACATGGGGACAGTGTGTCTAGTTAGAGAGGTGGCATGTCTGGTGGTTAAAAAGAGCACTCTGGGTTGACAGCTACCCAAGATTTTTCTTTCCTTTTTCCTCTTCCGGAAGCATAAGTTTCTTCATTTGTTTTGCATGTAAAACCTATATCAATTGAATATTTGCTTTTTACTGAATGGGACTGTCATCTGTTTTCCTTAATTTTTGCTTATGTCTCCCAGCTTTCTTTATTCCTTTCCATCAAAGAACAGGTCATGTTCATTCTCCTCCCCACTGTCCAGCTGCCCTCTATATATGTTTATTGCAAACAGGCTCAGATGTGCTTCAAAGGGAATGATTCATGCCCTTAAACAAGTGAATGTAAGTCCTCATCCATCTTGTTTTCTGATTTGTTCAATTTAGACCTGGAGCTTCTCCATTACTTCAGCATTAATAATTTGTATAGTTTTATTCACAGCAATGATGATTATGACATATTTTGCTGCCATAGCAACAGACATGTTTCCACATGATAAAATAAATTCTGATAAAAGCACTTTTGAGCCTTTATTTGTCCCAGCAATTGAAAAACTGGTCAGAGTGGCTGTATTCCAGACACGCCCTGCTTCACATTCACACAGGAGCTGCCTTGTACAACCACAGATTTCCTCCGTTGGCTACCGACCAGCTCTACTCTAGTGGTTAGGGCTTGAGTGGCTTCCTCCACAGCACATCAGCTGAATTTATAGGGAGCAGGGTGTGTTATATATTTGCAGCTCTCCTGCCTCTGGTTGTCGCACACTCCCTAAATTTCCTTCCACTTTTTGCTGGCATTCAAATGAACATGACTGCAAACGACGAGCTCGCTGCAATCATTTCGGGATTACCAAGACCTGGAGAGTGCAATTATTGGACTTATTTTCTTTGAAACTTGTGTTTATACGAGCAGGTGGCATGAATTATTACCTTGGCAGCAGCTGCGAGGAGATTTATTTATTTTTTGTTCCTGAAAACCTAAATAAAGCTTGTTTTTTTTTTTTGTTTTTTTTTTTTTAAATAAAAAAAAACAACCTCTAAGTAAGGAGATCAGTTTGTGTTGCTTAACATGTTAATGTCTAATGTCATGACTTTATCAAAAAGAGAAAAATAGGCAGTTGGTTATCTTCTTCTTATCAGTCACCGGCTCCTATTAGGAGGTTGCATGTGGTTCCAGGACATTACCCATTTCCTCTCCTGTATATCAAAGCCTCCAGCCCCCCTGCCTCCTTCTAGCCTCTAATTCACTCCAGATGAGCACAACGGGACATTTGATTTAGTGTGCAAAGACATATGTATACAGCTGTGTCAGCTTGCCTCAAACAGCTGGCAGAGATCTCCAACACAACTTTTAATCATGCATTTGTTTATGTAATTAAGCTTTTTTTTTCTTTAAAACAATAAAAAGACAGAGGTCTCTGCTGCAATGTCCTGAGCTGCAGTCTGATCAGATATCTCAGTGTGATGTAGGTCCTGTCGTTGTTATGGTTCATATTGCCTGCAAATGCTCATGGTTTAATGACATGCAGGTGATACAAATCATGCGCACACTGCTGAAGGCCTTCCAAGTGTGTTTCAACATACATGACAGCCCTCCTGATGAAAATATTTCTCGTGAATATGTGTTTTGGACCGCAGACTAGCAGCTCAAATGACCTGTTGCAAAGAACCATAGTCTGATTTTGTAAGTATATACTGGATGTTTTTGCTAGTCTTCTATGAAGATGTGAAAAACTTGGCAGAAAAGAAATACAAATGGAGGGAAAATCAGTAAAAGCATTCAAAACGATGCTTCTGTCCACCATTTCCATTTTTCAGTTTCATATTCTGCAAGCATAGAGGTTTGCTATTGCGGGGGCTGAGGGGGGAGTTGAGTTTACTACCCATCTTTCTGTGCAAGCGCTAAGCATGAAGAGCTGCTGCATATTTACAGCACACCCGTCCGGGAATGTTGATCTTACAACCATAAGGGCTTGTCACAGTTCAGTCGCTGTTCACGTTTACAGGTCCTCACTGTGTATTCACTTGGGATGCAGCCGTGTTTCTTCTCCTTTTGTGGTCTCAACGGTACAGTGTAAGGCGCTTGCCAGTAATTTAATTTCACAGGTTAATATATTCTCTCCAACAGAGTATGGTCTAGAAGTGATCAGACAGTTGCTCAGGCAGCTAATTTGGGGTAGCTGCACAATATCCTTTGAAGTTCTGCTTTAGCAAGAGGACTCTCAAATTCCTGCCTCAGAAAACAGCGCATAATAGCTTCTATTCAGAGCACAGATGCTGAGGGAAAATGTGATGCATTTGATTAAGCATTTCAGTGATTTAATAACAAAAAAAGTACAAGAAGAAAGTAGTTTAGGTCGCTTTGTATTTTTATTTTTAATACAGATTTATTTATTTATTTTGACAGGTTAGCTATTGTTTTACATTCTTCCAGGAAGCTTATTAACTAATTTCATCCCTTTTCAAATATCTCTAAGATGCTTTCTAGTCTAGTTTAAACCACACCTCATATTTGAACCTTGTTTTAAATTATGTACATTTTAACTGAGTTGCATCTAAAAGCCTGGTATTACTGTTTCAAAGAGCTCAGTTCACTGTATTGTTCTTTTAATTTTTCCTTCCTTTTTAGTACAGTTAGTCATAACATACCAATAGTCTGGAAAACTTGATGACATTGTTAAATACTGTGCAAGATATGTGCAAACAAAGATCTCCAATGGACGTCCTCAAGACTCCATTCTTAGGCCACTTTTACTCAATATCCACATGCTCCCCCTAGGTTAGACCACATGATCACAACCCATTACCATGAGTCTGTGTATCCATTATATGATTTTATTTTTAAACCCGGTACAGGATAAACTGAAGTAATTGTTCTGTTTTCCCATACTTAAACATATAGTACAAAAAATGCTAAATATATTTCTACTTTCTAAAGGTAATGTTTTTCACTTAAGCTTCTTTATTTTACTGAAATACACAGATAAACTTGCCTTCTAAGTTGTTACTGGTTTTATTTATAGACAGGCTAATTTGTGATTTCAGCGAATAAGAGACAAGCCAAGTCATTGTTCTTTTTTTCACTGCATCACAAAAGAGCTTTAGGGATGGCTAAGATTATAGGAGGATAACCCTACACAACTTGGCAGCCCCAAAACCAGATCAAAGCGAAGACAATCAAAGCCACAATGAAAGCTACAGCAATAAGCTCTTTTAAATGTCAGCCTTCCCTCTGACTAAGTAAGAGCGTTAACCTCAACTGTTTCCATCCGTAGGATCTTTATTTTGTAGGCCTTGCATAAGCCTTGAAAAGTGGACAGTGAAAGGGTCAGACGTAAATCCTTCAAAGCAATGCAAACAGTACAGTAAATGACCTGTGATAATATATCCCAGAGTCTTTCTGTTGCAAACCGTACAATGCCACTACTGATAAGACATAACACTGCTATTATCATTTATGGTGCGGATTTAGGTTTTATATTGTCATGGGAAATTGGGAATGGTTTAACATAAAACCTAAGGACTGTGCGCTGCACTGTCATAGTGAAGTATTTACAGCAATAATAGAGGGAAGGCTGACACTTAACATACAGTAAATCTTTCAACTTGAACAAACAATTCCTTCAAATAGAATAAAAACACAACAGCATAATTCAAAACAGCATCACTGTTTCACATATGTTTTTGCAGGAACTGATTATATTTTGAAGTGCCTTGCAAAAATATTCATACCTTTTGAATTTTCTTATATTTTGTCATAACCATAAACTTCAATGTATTTTATTGAGATTTTATGTGATAGACCAACAAAAATTACCAAAAAAAAAAAAGAAGAGGATCTTGTTTTTAGTCGTTTTTCAAATGTCCAACATGTGAAGCAAATGTGAAAACTGCTTTCTAGAAGTTTGTAGCGAACAAACATCATGAAGACCGAGGAACACACTGGGTTTATAGTTGTAAAGAAAATTCAAGCAGTGTTAGGTTATTAGGCTATTTTTCACATCTCAAAAAGGACTGTTCAATCTATTAACTGAAACTGGAATGCACATGGCATAATTGCAAACCTACTGTGACACTGCCAATTACTGTTAAAAAAATGTAAATGCTGGATATGGAGAGTAATAATAAGAGAAGATTAAAACCATGGTGACTAATAGAGCTGTGGACATCAATGTCTCAGGTGGGTCACAGGCGAAAGAGTAGGTTTTTTTTTGGAAGAGTTGCATGAGAGAAAGTCATTACTGAAACCATAGGAAGTTCTTTTTGTATTTTGTCAAATGTGTGCAAGAAGGTGCTCTGGTCAAATAAGATCAAAATTGAGCCACATGCAAAGGACTGTATGACAAAAAAACAAACAAACATTGCACATCACCATGACCCCATTATCCTTATTGTGAGGCGTGGTGGTTGTATCATTATACTATTGGCATATGCTTGTTGTGCAGGAATAAAAAAGCTGGTAAGAGTTCATAGAAGCATGGGTCGGGCTAAATACTGGTCAATGCTAAAAGAAAACTCGGATGCAAAAGACTTAAGATTTGGGCTTTTGCTAGCTTCCTGAAGCACGTTTCTAAAAAAGAATTGGGAGGTAAAGTAGAAGAGTGACACCAAAATTAGTGGTGGAACTCATTTAATCTTTCAAATTGAATTAATTGCAGGGTATATAATTAATCACAATCACATTTTAATTAAAAACTATAAACTGACAAAATAAGCATAACTTTCGATTTAAAACCCTGCTAAATTATTGATTAAATAGACATGTGAACTGAAGAACAAAGAGTCATTTTAATCTGTTATTTGAATTAGTCAGGCATCAAATTGGTGCAAAATGCTACTACATTATCCAGAGCTCAGTTGTTTCAGGAATACCTGATAATTCATGTAACTTCTTTGAAAATTTCATTCCTTAGAAATGTGGACTGTAGATGCTGACATTAGCGTTGAGGATATCTGTGGTTGTTGCAACATGTTTTCCATTCAGATGGCATTTTAGGCCTGAATTAGCCTGGTCATTGCCCTCCTGTGCTATTGTGCTTGATTCTAATCTTGTTTTGCAACTCAGTCTGGTCTTTCTCGCATTGACTTTGGTTCCTCTGATAGAATTTTGACCGGGCCAATCAGCGAAGAGAAAGACAAGTGTAAATGATGATAGATTTTCTGCACTGTTTTAAAATTGTAGTCTGCCTATATTTGTAGCAAAGGCAGAAGAGAAAGTGAATGAAGCCCTTCATTCTGTGTTGCCCACACTTCCATATTTTAAACTAACATCATCAGATGCCTCGTTCAGCTCTGCCCTTTTCTCTTCATAGTTGGGGATGGAGGTTTACAGTGCAATCAATTTCCGGTAAGCTTCATAGTGTTGAATTGGCACACTGGATACATAATGAACAAACATTAGAAATTGGGTACAATTTAAAACTTCAATGAGTCCACACCTACAGGAAGCAATTGTTTCTTCATAGCAGAGAGAGTACAGTCACTTTGTACAAAGTAAAGCGTAGAACAAGGTTTTTTTTTTGTTTTTGTTTTTTTAAATGGACCCAGTTGAAGTCCAGGTCACAATCTGATCAAGAATCTGTGGCAACACATAAAAATTGATGTTGACAGATGCTCTCAATCCAGTCTGACTGATCACTGCTTATTTTACAATGAAGATTTCTCAGAAGTCTCTGGCACTAATCAATTAGAGACCTATGCCAAAAGACTTGAATCTATAATTCTAGTGACAGGGTGCTCTACAAAGTAGTAATTTAGTCATCTGAATAAAATTCCACATCACACTGTTTGGGTCTTTGTTTTGTGTATCATTATTCTTTCATTTTACAAATATTTTAATGTTTGTGTTAGTCACATATCACATAAGCTGCGATTAAATGAATTGATGTTTGTGGTTATAAAGTAAATACATGTCAAGAGCTTCAGGATGTCAATACTTTTACACACCATTGTAAGTATTAAACATTCAAGAAGTATAGTTCTTTTTGAGTTCTAAATATAATAGTCATGATGTTTTCATTCAGCGGCGTAATAAGAATCATTCACAACACCCATTGATGAAACAATTTGGTGGTTTTAACATAGGGGAATATCAGTGACACTCACCTTCTCCCAAATGTTATTGATGCTTGTTTAGATGAAAACATATAAAAGCATAACCTTACATTCTTCCACAAAGGTCAACTGAAAAGAAAGATGTGCAACATTCTGCACATTCACAAACAAAACTTTTGTAACTGGCAGTCCGGTCTATGTTGACCTTTACTATTTAGTTATTTTTGCTTCTCCCTGCAGGGTTTTAGACGGATGCAGGCTGTTTCTCCTCACAAGCAATTGCAAGTTTATGTTTATTTAAGTAGGGTGTTACTCTACCCATTCTGCCGAGAAGAGTGCTCAAGTATAAAGCCAAAATTATATCACAAGTGTTTGATCCAAGTGCTTTGCTAAGGGAGATTCAAAGTAATATTGGTGTGGTCCACTGGAAAAGAACAATTAATGAGTTTTCTTGCATTGAACAAAGGCCAGGTGTTTGTTGAATTCCAACACAAGCATGCATCATTTTCCTCAATGATGAGCTGATTAGGTGATCACCTGAAACTACCAGCAATGTGGAAAACTGTGGAGAGCATCGCTAAGATGCATGAAAGGGGTTAATAAAAAACATGGTCATTACACCAAATATTAATTTCTGAACTCTTCTTAAGTTAAAAGATTCAGAAGGTATAATTTGAAAATTAGTATGAACTGATTTTTCTTTGCAATATTAAGGTCTGAACAATGCATGGACACTGCATTTTGTATTTTTATTGTTATGACCTTTTGTCATTTTCTGCAAATGCTTGAAATGTAGTTCTATTTTGGAAGAAATGTTGCTGATACTTCATAGAGTAAAACAAAAATTCTAACTATTCAAATACATTCTTATAAATAATCAACAGATGAACTTATGTTTGCAATAGCCTCTTTATGTAAAGATTAAGTCTATGTGGATATCATAGCCATTGGTGAATTAGAAAAAAAACTTCCAATAAGTCTAACTTGTTTTTAAAGTTTTGGCATTTTGTATGGTCTTTCCACACTGGGAAAAGCATAGTTTAATTCTATCATTAAAGCCTAAAATTAACATAATATTCATGATGATGATGACGAGGGAATGTATATTTGCAGCAAGCTTAGAAAAATATGCTAGTTCATCTTCAAATCAAAACATCTTAAAACCGTAAACAGTGCCTTCATATGAGAAATACGTAACGCTTTGATCATTCTAAAAAGCTGCTGTGTTCTCTGGAAAATACTTGGAAGTTGCATTAAAAATACACAGTGCATAGAAAATGTGCAAAGTCTGGTGTGTACATGCAGAAACGTCTGCGCATTCTGCAGCTATACTGCAGATGTACAAGTTGCCTTTCACCTCAGGGACATCGGCAAAAGCGTACACAAGGCACTGGGAAAAAGTAAGGTCTACCTCTGGGATCACCGATCAAATACAATATCTTACACCAGACCTGCAGCAACAGGGGGACAAACACGTTTCAATTAGGAGGACGGCAATAATTATGAATAAGATCAAACACCCAACCTGGCCCTGCTTGTCAGTTCCACAGACAGCATCTTTTGGAGTGCCTGTAATGTCTGTGAGAGCAGCAGAGATGAGCGTGCGGAGGGGGGAACTCTCATTTTGATGATGTTTCATCAATCTGTTTGAAGTCCTTTGGCTCCTTTTTTACCCCTTTTTGAGCTGCTCTACTCTTGTTTGGTTTGCTAAAGCTTTCGGTCCTGGTGGTAATGTTCTCCTGTCCTGTGTGCCCTTGAACATTTCTGACAGATGTAGATAAATGTTAATAAAGGCAAGATGAAAGATTTTCAAAGTGTTACGTGGAATTTAATGCGTCAGGGTAGAGTTTAATTAGGCTGCGCTGCTAGTTAAGTGGTTTATTGGCTGGTTTGTGTTAAAGATCAAAGTGAAAGGTCAAACAGAGCAGAATGTATAGATGATATTAATCTGATCAGGCATATCTTGGACATTTTATTGACTTGACCTTAAGTCTGTATTTTTCTCTGAGTTGCCCAGTCAGATGAAATTTCTTTATCTCCAACAAGGCCTTGTATTGGTTTTACTATCATTTTTATCAACAGCACTTCCGCAATTGTGCCAGTTCAGTTAATAACTCCTGCATTGTTCTATTTTCTCACTGCTTGGCTTTGCGAGTGCTGAATAAATTACTTTTTGGCAAAAGCACAGCACACTGTAGCTGTGACTTTTCAGCCAATAAAATGTCAACCGCCTCTGCTCTAAATATTTACCCATTGCAAACACGCGCTCCATGCATTGTGTCTGCTTTAATAGGATGTGACTCTTTCTGGATTTAAGCTTGATTCACATTAGGGCTGTTTTCAAATAGCCCCAAATTTTTCCTTGGACATGGGGAGACAGTTTTGGCCGAAGGCATTTGTGTTCAGTAGGGAATTGGTTGCTAAATAACTCCAAACTGAGAAGTCTGCATGCACACACACACATGCAGGCAGACACACTGCTTAAGACATGGCTGATTCCAGGAGGGTTTGTGATCTTTCGGTATTCAACAAGACTCCAACTTTCCCTTTATAAATCAAAAAATGTGGGAGTGGTATTCTTAGCTCATCTCCGTCTTTTTTAGCTCCCTTGATAGCTGTGCCTTTTGTGTTTTACGTCTTTTTCCTCCAGCCCAGGTCTGCCTGCTGAACCGCTGCAATTAAGGGCTGAGAATTATCAAAACAGAATAAAATGAAAGGCGTATAAAAGCACTGCTGATTTCAGACGTATGCTAGGGGCCAGATCAGTTACAGATTTAATTCGTATTTCCTTTGTTCCTCTCTTCTGCCTCACAAAAGGCTTGAGGTAGCTGAAAGACTGGTGACTCGACTGACAATGTGACAGGTATTAAATGGAACATTTCCAGTTTTAGCTGTGTGGTAACTGAGGGCTTCAAAGAGTTGGCAGGTCTCCATGAAGCTTAGCCAGGACTATACATCAGAGAGTATTGCTATGATGAAGATATTTAGCATATGCTCTACTCAGATTCCTAACATTTTTTTCTCATATGACTTTGTGAAAATATTCATACCCCTTGAGATTTTTCTCATTTTGTCAAGTAGCAACCACAAACGTCTGTATATTGGGGCTTTGGGTGACAGACCAACGGCGTTGTCCACAAGTGGAATTGAAAAAGATACAATTTTTTCCAAATGCAATCTGAAAAGTGTGGTGCACATTTGCATTGAGTTACTTGTATTACTAGTGTTGACTTGTGTGCAATTTGATTTAATTTTAGATATATAAATGCTGTGAATGCTTCAGAAGAATTCAAGTTTGGTGTGTTCAGAAAGAACACACTAAACTTCACACTTCTTGTGGAGAAAGAAAAGTGGAAAGAGAAAATGGAAAGAAATGGAATTAGTGAGGCACAAATGCCAGTCTACCAAGACATGAACATTTACCTAGACAGAAAGACTGACAAAATGAAGCCTTGACCAGAAAAGTAGCCAGGGGGCACATTCAACTCTGTAGAAGCTGGAGAGATCCGTATCACTGATGGGAGAATCCGTTGATGGTACAGTTTAAAGTGCACTCCATAAATCTGTCCATTTTTCAAATAGTAAGCTAGATTGTTAAATTCTTGAAAGTAAGCAGCAATAATTTTCCTTTGACAGTCATGTTGGGGACACTGCAAATTTGTGAAATTTGGCAATCCAGTCAAATGATACCACAATTAAGCTTTTGGTCAACATGCAAAATGCTATGTGAATTTGTAGTATCTTTAAAATCCATCGTTACCATAGAGATGACGTGCTTCTTTCATGAAACAGAGCAGTGGCATGACGATACTATTGGGATGTTTGTTCAGAAGGAATAGAGAAGCTGGGCAGAGTTGATGGGAAGATGGATGGAGCTAATCACAGGCAAATCTGGGAAGAAAATCTTTCGAGGGTTACTTTTTTACCCTTTAACATGCCACCAGAACTACAATAGGAACATTAGATCAAAGTATATTCACATCTTACAATGGTGGAGACTTTGAGAATGTATGGCATTACTTGAAAAGTGCTGGTCACAGACTCTCTTAATCCAAACTGGCTGCAAAACAAAATGGGCAAATATTTCAATCTCTAAAAATTCAATTGTTGTAGATATAAAGGTGTTTCTGCAAAGTATTGACTAAGAGGGTTAAAAAGAAATCCACTTTTAATATTTTACTTATAAAAAAATAAAAAAATGGAAGAATCAAATATGAGCTATGATTTGTTTGTCTAGCACATAAAATCCTCTGAGTATCCTCCACTTTATTTAAACACTGTAGCCTGATGTGGCATTTGCTCTTCACTCGTTCTGTATTTGAGTCATGATGTGTTTCCTGAGGATGAACTCGATTTAGTGACTGCTGCATTATTTTCCATTTGCTTTCCTTTTTTTTGTAGTAGGAACCCACTAACAGGCTATTTCAAGTCTGTTTTTGTAAACATGGCAGGAATCACACTAACACCGCAAGTCAAACCATTCTGTTTGTAAAACCTGCTTGGTATTCTGGGCATTCCCCAACTGAGCCATCTGGTGGCGGTCTTCGCACTATCCCCATGGAGCATTACTCTTAGTAATCTTGTTGCCCCATCACTTGCTACCTCATTAAAATGAGTGATGATAATAAACCCCGCAAGCCACGTGAAATGAAATCATATTGATCTGCAAATGCACATATTTTCCTCCCATCTGTCCATACATATGAGTCTGACAACCAAGCTCCCATGCAGAAACAGTTCAGACCAGAACACAATTAAAATGTTTTATTTCAAATCCCTCTTTCCACAGTTTGTAGGTGCTCTGTATTGAAACACTATAGATACATGGGAGAAGGCTTGCTTTTGGGGACGCAGACCAGAGAGGAATATATAAACAGCCAAGGTCACTACGTGTTTCCATGCACTGCTGTTGACGGAGGTTCTGGGAGAACAGAGGGAAAGTTTCTCATCTGTATTCTCTTCAGATGGCTTGCGTTAGTCGGATCATGCAGATATGGGATTTTTCTCGCAGAATTAAAACCCAGATGTCATGCTAACAGACACACACACCCCTTTTACCGTGGTAAAATATTATTTGTGGCTCCGCAGCCAGCATAGCTAATGCTCATACTCAGCAGCCAGTCACTGTGAACAATGTAAAAACTGTCTTTTTGGGTTTGAACTTGCTGGCAATAATCCAGTTCGTGTCTGTGCCCTCCTAACTCTGATCACACACACTTGCACTTGAATGTTAAACATTAAAAGTCGTTCCATGAAAAACAACATCAGTTCAAGTGCGAATTAAAAAAAAAGAGAAAAAAAACTGAGTGCAGAGAGTTTTACGGCATGCTGTCAGGCTGGTTCTTCAACAAAAGCTTTAGAGATCATATAATCCTTTATTGTAATGTTGGGTGAATGGAGAGAACTCTGCCTTTTTGCATTTGAATGACTCATGCAGTGTACAAAAAAAGACATGAATAATAACTAGTGTCAATCAATAATTTCATACTGCAGTGGAAAATAAAATCTTGAATTCATATTATATGTGCTGCTTTTTCAATTTACAATAGGATGCACACACATAATCTTTTCTTACAAATAGAATTTTAAAGCCTTTCCTTGTTATTTAATGTAATATTATTATGATTTCATATTTGCACAGCACTACTGTGACTGCCCATTTATTTGACAATGTGATGTGTTCCCTAATTTCATTGTGTGGCAAGAAATTTCACATCAATACTGAAGTGGCAACTGACAGAGCTGCAGCTGTCAAAAACTTTCTGCTATTTTGCATAACAGTCAGTCTTTTCCTATAGATTGTGCACCAATAGCTGTGTTTTCAGTGGAGATGATGGCACATCAGGGGTGCTATCAATTTCACAATGCGACAACAGTGTTTGAGTATGCTAATGCACCAGACAAATAAGTCATCAAAGATTATGCTAATATATCTGTTCTTTTACTTTGAGATTTTCTACTGGCAAAAGTATGCACTGTTTGTGCTAGTTTCTTTTGCTTTGACAGATTTAATGAAAACATAGCGATTTTTTTTATTTTTTTATCTTGTAATCTAAGCATAATTTAAAACCACTGCAGGATCATAAAATGAGCTGGAGTGTGTTCATTCTGCCTATTCCGCCTTATAAAGCAAGAGAGAAACACTGAAGTTGGGAAAAAAAAAGCTTGCATACATTTTAATAACTTCCTTTGAACCGTCACAATGGAAAAAGAATCAAAATCCAATACAATATAACTAATGAGCAGTTACGTTCTTTGAGAGAAAAAATCTACTTCATTGAAAAGCTAAATTGGGTGTGGTTTGATGCCAGTTTCTCTCAGCACATTTTGAAGTGCTTTTGGGCAAGACAATGAAACTCATAACAGTATGTGAACTAATGTATGTGAGTTTGTGAATTCGACTTAATGCATTAAAGCTCTTTGGTCTGTAAAACTGAAGAAAACACCCCTTCAGTTTAGCCTTCTTAGTAAAAAGTAATGAAATTATTTCTCATTCGCATACATGTATTATATAAACATAGTGGTGTTTCTTCTACGTTATCAATCAAGCAATGTCTTCTTTAAAGGGGCAGTATTATGTAAAATCGACTTTTTTGATCTTTATGTCATATTATGTTATTCTCTCATCAAAAACATACCTGAAGTATTGCATTGATTCTTTTATGCATATTTGAGAAATATCCACAGCAACCATTCAGCTGTACAAAATGTCTGAGTGAACCGAGTGTCGTCTTTGAGGTGTAGCTCCTCCTCAGAGTTGTTGTTTCCAAACTTCTGAGCTTCTGTCATCTCAGAGTGCGACTGACTGGCTACTCTTAAAGAGCGTCACTCCCTGTGTTAGAGTTCTGCTCAAGACTGTCCTACTCAACACAAAATTAAAGGGCTGCCGTTGCCTTTTAAAGACTCTGGAATGCAATCAAATTTTAGCTTAAAATCTAAAATTTTGATTATGTTATAATTTCAACCTGCCCCAAAGAGCATTACTCTGCGAAAGTTTTCTCTACACAGCTCATTCAAACTATTGCAGCAACAGCAATTAGCAATTGATAAACACCGGATGAAACTGCTCATCTGCTATACATACTACTTCTTTGTCCAACACTCCAAAGAATGGTAGTGAATGGCATAGCGAGAAATGTTGTGAGAATGTGGAAGGGTCTAAAAGAGTAGGAGCTTCTTAAACAGACAGAGGCCAACTTCAGAGTCAAGTCTCTTTTAAGTTATGTTGGATATATACAACACTTTTATAACAAGTGAAGGTAAGATAGTTGCCCGACTGGCACTATGTACCCACTTTAAAAATTAATAAACAATTATGTACAAAATCTCACAATTCAATAAATTTCTTCCTTTAGCAGTAATAATGAACTACTCAATTTTTTTGGACTAAAGCTCATATCCCTGAGGATTCTGTGAGTGAAACCTTTCCGAGTCCAAGTCCCCATTCTTGCATCATGTCAGTGTAACTCTACACAATGGAAAAGCACTGTGGGCCAGTGGCGGCCGCCTTTACTTAGAGCAGAAATCATCAAACAGAGACATACCTGAAGTGACACAAAGTTGGCAGAGCTAAAATAGCTTCCAGATAGCTAATTAACCTCAGCGACTGACGCAGCCGTCCTGCATGGCTGGGCAGTTGCAGCATACGCATGGATGAATACAACCAGTCATGTTGTCATGTCAAAGTTCATATATGTCATTTATGTATCGCCAGCCTTTACACTCTGTTTGGGGCCAAGTTCAGCAGGTATTTTCATCAAGGACGGAAGAATCTACAGAGACATGATATTATGAAAACATGTCATGGATCTGTCTCTCTCTAATTAACCAAGGTATGTATAAGGTTTGTATAACTGTGCTTGTGTAAACTAGTGATAGAAACCATTTTGGGGATAATTTTAACAATTACATATTATTTAAAAAAAAAAATAAATCTTTATTTTAAACAGGAAAAAAGTCACTTTCGTTTTACCTAATACATTCCAGGTAGTTTTGAGTTTAGTGCTTGAGATTTGAAACTTTCTAACTCCTTTGAGTCAAACAATGCATTAGATAACTGCAATAAAGTAACTCATAAAATATCTGACAATAACATTTGTAAATAAAAGTTTTTATTTTAAATAATCCAGGCAGTTTAGACACAGAGCTCAGTTTAAGGTACCTCCTGGCACATTTTGTCAATCAGTACAATGCAGCTAATTGGTTATTTCACACAAAATTAAGTATTTTTTTTATGTTTTGTAGATTTAAACACAATAAGTAATTCTTAGGAAATCATGCAAAAATATACCAAGGTAATTTTTTTGTAAACATTTTGTATAATGTATACAAAAGTGATATTTTGTTTTAAGTAAAATACAAGTTTTTTTTATGATAATTAGCTGACTTAATTAGCAGTAAATCTGCAAATTAAGGACAATATTCTACTGTACCAAATGAAATACATTCATTGAGTTGCTGCAGAAAATCCATGGACAGGATCCGTATAGCTTTGGAGTTTATCGATGAAAACTGTATGTGCATTTGATTTATTATATTCCAAGTTGGTTACTTTTTATATATCCTATGCCATTGCCTGGGTAATGGCATAATGAAATAATATAGATAAAAAAACTAAAAATCGGTCATAGTTCTGTAGCCCTGCATGACAATGACACCAAACACACGTTAAAGCTCCTTTTGAAATGCATACAGCTGACTAACATAACCTTTTGGAATGGTGTGAATTGAAAATGTATGAATTTTGCCAAGAAGACAACTAATTTAAATGAGCGCTACCATTTTTGATTATAAGTGTTGCAAAATATCCAGCCAGATTGGACCACAAGCCAAATAATTGCTACAAACGGTGTGTGATTTCTCTACATCACGTTAACTTTTTTTGACAATGTGGTTCAGAGAAAATCCACAAAAAGTTTGAACATAGCACATCCAGTTCTTGTTTGAAAAAAAAAATCAATATTATCATCCCACAATACAAAAAGGTTCCTATACTATTGCAGATGATGAGTGTACCGCGATTTCTTTTTAGCAATTTAAAATAAAAGAAATAGGTTGTGCATCTGTTTGTCTTTGGCACTCATATGGCCATTTTTGTTGCAGCTATTATTCCTTTATTCCAGTGGTGGTTCCAGATTGTTCTCTGTCTTTTTTTTAAAGAAACTTACAAAAAACATGGTGTGAACATATCAGTTATTCTACTCCCTTTATTTTGACATTCCAAGCACATTTACACATATTGATGGGGAACTAAATCAGTCAAACACTTTCTATTCCTGCCGGGATCACCCGCTGTCTTTGTTGCATCAACTCAAAGTCAGGTCAGATATTGAAGTTAGATTGTGCTTTTTATAATGGAGTATAAATTTTAATAAACAGTCACTGAATGGGGAGGACAGATTCTTTTTAAGCTTTAAAACAGTAAAGAAACAAAAAGGGATTGCACAAAAATCTTACAAAAGTATCTCATTACAAAGTCAAAATCAACTGTAATGGCTAAATTTGTGTGCACAAACAAGGAATTTATCTTTGATTCCACGTTACTCTTAGTTTTTAAATATCAATTTAAAATTTTGGAGGGAAATAAATATTATATCATAAATATTTACTGAGAAAGAAAAATCAAAATGTAAACATTATTTTCACAGAAACAAGAATACAAGGTTGATTTAGTGCAAAAATGTGTTGTGTCAATTCCCACCAGAGCAGCAGGGAACTCTGCTAAATGTTGCAGCAGCCTTTAATCTGCTGCAAGACTGGATTTTAAAAAATCCAGTCTTTAGCATGTAGCTTTTGAGTATAGTTATTCAATGGGGAAAATCAGTACCAAACTGTATACTTAAACAAAATTTAGCAAAACCTGGAATACTAATATTTGACTACCTTTTTCCTATAAATATAATATTCTTTGAGTGCCATCTTGCTATTTTAGTGAAACCTTATTTCAAGACTGTTTATGCATTTTACTTGGTATGCCTACGAATGCTGCCGGTGGTGTATGCTATCATTAAACTCTTTGTCACCTTTAGAACAAATAATTTTACTTAAACAATGTTTGAATAATTTTACATCTGTTCACGGAGGTTTCTGGGCATTTGATTCTGCACAGCTTTAACACAGCTGACACAGCATTTTTAACTGGGAGAATTCTTTTCAGCTTTGACGGGGGTGTCACATCATCTTAATTCTTCTCCTTTTTGAACCGTCTGCTTTATATTAGTTGCATGACTTTTTTCAGCTCAGCTTTTTTCAGACAAATGCCACCCTGACTTTGAAACACTTTCGTATACAGTAGAATTCACGAGGTTGATGGCTGCAAGGTGCCCATTTTTGTGGCTGCAAAACAAGCCCAAGTCATCATCTCCCGACCACCGGGTTTGATTGCTGAAATGCCATGTTTGCCAGTGCCTTTATGGTCAAACATCTTCCCTTTGATCTCATCTGTTCAATGGACGCTGCTCCAGATGACATGTGGTTCATTCTGATCCAGCTTTGCAAACCAAAGTCATGCATTTTTAGACAGAATAAGCTTCAACCTGGCTTTCTTCCAAAGAAGTTCATCTTCTTTTAGTTATACTGCAATGCTCTTTCACATTTAACATTAATCTCATAGAATGTGAGTTCTTGTGGTTTTTTTTCTCTTGTATTTTCCTCAAGCATTGCACACTCTGAACTTGTTGTGATTCCTGCTCCTGGTTTTCTTTTTGGAAAATTTAAACAGTAAAGACAGTACATGGATCAGGGGTTGTTGGCAGATATCCTAAACAGATTGTTGAGACCCAGGTGGTACGAGACACAGTGATCGTGTTCCAGTAATTCCAAAGACTCTCTAAATATTGGTTCTCAAGTCAAGTCAAATAAGCAAAGTCTTCCAGCGCCAATAAAACAACTAAGGATTATACACAGGCATAGTCACCACCAACAAGGAAGTCGACAAAATAATATAAACTATTTTCAAACAACTAGGATTTTTGTGTGAGCTCAGCTTTGTGGATGTTTGCCATTTTCACAAGACGATATCAAGTTGGCATTACTTTAAAGTAGAGCAGTGCTCTCCAAATGTATTAATTCTCTTTGACCTTTTTTCCACATTTTGTCACAGCTAAAAAAACAAGCAACCTATTTGCTTTGTTTATTCTATGTGATAGACCAACACAAAGTAGTGCGTAATGGCGAAGTGGAAGGTTGAGGAATAATGGTAGCATGTATTTGTAATTAATACCCCTGAGCAACTTTTTACAGTTGTAGGTCTATATGTCTGCAAGCTTTGCAAATTTCTAGACTGAAATTTCTGCCCATTTTGTCTTTGCAAAATGGTTGGCCTCGGCCTGATTGGGTGCAGAGTGTCTATGAGCATTTAAGTCTTTCAAGTCTTTCATACTCTGTCGATGGATCTTACTCTAAGACCGTCTCAGATGACCAGACTTGTCACTCTGTCCCTAAAGGAGAGCCCAGACATCCTGAGGAAAAAAGCTCATTTTGGCCTTTTCTATCTGTTCTTTTGGTTATTACCCAAAGCTCGTGACTATATGAGGGTATCTATGCAGACACATTCCAGACACAGCACTGATCTACCCACTCCATTTTTCTCTCATTTGTGAACAAGACCCCATCATATTTAAACTCTCCACTTGGGACTGAACCTCTTACCCAACCCAAAGAAGACACTACATTATTCCAGCTCAGGATGTTGAAATGAAATTTGGAGGCACTGATCCTCATTCCGTCCACTTCACACTCAGCTGCAAACTGCTCCAGTGAAAACTAAAGATCACGATTTGATGAAGCCTAAAAGCCCACATCATTTGCAAAAGGCAGAGATGTGAAAACTAAGGCTATCAAAACGGATCCCCTCAACACTTTGACTGCGCCTAGAAATTCTGTCCTTAAAGAATATGACCACTATCAGTGACAAAGAGCAACCTGAAGGTAAGAAGTGATGGCTAATAGTTGTCCTGGCTGGTTCTTTGACTAAATTCCATTCTGTCATTTGAATTGGATGGCCTTGTTCTTGTAGGAATGGGATTGATTGGTTTTGATTAACCTCTCTCTTTGTGATTAAAATTAAATATCATGCATGATTTTTCCTTCATTTTTATCTGAAGTTCTTGCACCTGTCTTTTTTTCACAAATGCCTCTGTGAGTCTGTTATAAAAGTGTCCTTGTGTGCCTCTCATTCTCCTTTCATTTTTAAAAATCTGGCATGAAAGAGGAGCGTGGCCTCAAACACTTCAGTTCCGACTGTATTTTTATATTTTTCTGACAGTTTTGAGTCTTTTCAATGCGTAGAAGAAGCGCACCTGTTTTCAGTTGTGCCTATGGGGTTCAGCACTGCCCTCTTTCTGTGAGGCATTCTGTCTCATCCTGTGCATTTTCTCTGGGCTTTTATAGCTGATCAGACAGACCAATTATGTCACTCAGATTTGTTAAATATATTAGACATAATATATAATTAAGCAAGTATATTAGCGATGTAAAAAGAGACAGCAAATGGTAAGCACCAACTGCCTGTTTCATTCACTCTGTGTGACACAGCGACACAAGAGGTGAGGCACAGCACTGCACTGCCTCGCTTCAGACTTCTAGAATGTATTTGAACAGACAATGAGTAAATGGAACAATTTTGACCATAAAAATGTTGATATTACCAAATAAAAATTATACAAAAGTAAAGTGGACAAATTTATTTTCTCTCATCATTGTTAGAATCTATTTTACTTCTCATGTACCTAATTTACTTTCCAGAATTAAAGGAGAGACACTGCTTCACCTGCCTCCCCTGATCACACATCTGTGCCCTTTCTGCCAGATGTTCAATGTTTGGGATATTGTTTTTATTTTTAACTGAACCATAATTTAAACTTCTCCACAACTTTATCCACAGCCCCCCTGCTGTGTTCTTTGAGCTCTGTGGTGCTGTTTGTTGATGAATGTGGTCAAACAAACTTCTGAGGCCTTCACACGGCATCTGTGGTTAAACTCAAATTAAATCACACACAAGCGGACTCTATTTGCTAATTAAAAGACTTCTGATGGCAACTCGTTACAATGGAATTTATATAGCAGTATCAGAGTAGACCAAATACAGAGGTGTCAAGTATTTTCCACTATGTATTGCCATATCATAAAATAAAATACATTCGTTGAAGTCTGTGGTTGAAAAGGGACGTGAAGAAAAGTTCAAGGAAGGGGTATGAAAACTTTTGCAGTGCTCTTAAATAATTTGCGGCATGCACACAGTCTTCCAATGTTCCTGCGCAACGTTTATGAGTAACAGACTCAAAATGTCGCTTTGCTGTGATTTTATGGGGAGAAAATGTCAGACTTGAGGTGGCATCCCAAAGGAACTATTAACATTTATTGGATAGCTCATTCAGATTTTTATACTTACCTCCGTTGCGCACACGCACTGGCTAAATTTTAGATGAGTCTTGGAAAGGCTTTCATTCTAATCAAAACATCTCTGAATAAAGTGAACATAAAACATCTAGTCAGTAACACCTCACAGCTTCTGGAGCAAGAAAAAAGTTGTTGCATTTGTTGACAGAGATTGTTGTGAGGAGGATCTTCCTTTTTGATACTCATTTGCTTTCTTTGCCCAGAGCTTCCATATGGACTGTCTAGAACATAACATTTTCGCATTTCAGACTCATTATCTTAGTTCAAACGTTGAGTTTTGGGACCTTGCTATGAAGACTTTGAGCATGGACTCTTATGTTAGCAGAAAGTTCAGCTCAAGACTTTTATCCTTAAAATTAAATTAGCTCCTTATGCAAATCCAGTAAGTTGATATCAGAGCAGAATATTACCATCTCTGATTTGGAGGATAGCCCAGATTTCTTTATCCAGTAAAAGCTCCACATATGTCATACCCATACGTTTATTCCCTGATGTGTCAAATAGTACCCTGATATTATGTTTTAACAGAGCTGAGGTGATTTAAGAAACCCTAACAGAAGAAGACATGCGGTTTGGATTCCCATGGCTGTCTCAGCTTAAATGTCTCCATGTTTTTTATGGAATGAATTGTAGGGAGTGATTTGCTGACTTTTTTTTTTTTTTTACATCGAAAAGGCTTTGCAGTCTCCCTTTTGGCAAGAACATCAGGATTTTGGAATTTTTTGGCAGTGATCTACATCTGGATTTCTACACTAGCGGGTGCCCCACCCCCTGACTGCCTCCTCACAGAGGTACAAGAAAAGATTTCTCTCTCTTTCAGTCTGATTTTATCCTGCAGGTCACGCAATTTTGAATGCATCCAGTCAGGGTTGTCTGTCACACCTATCACACTCTAGTAGTGTCCTAAAGCAACACTTCCAGACTGTATTTTTGCTGCTAATGTGAAGAAAAGGCAGGAGACAAACAACATTCTTTCATTCTTTCTATTGGTGGTGCTGTGTAGCATGTGGAGCTTGTCTGCTTTTTATCCTGAGGCCCACACTGACTGGAACACAATGGATTGTGATGCAGGCCCTTTGACTTTTAACTCACTCTGCAGATTTTGTGTTACACCGCCAGTCCAGTCAATCTGTAGCCCAGTAAGTCCCTTGATGTGTACACCAAAGCAGCTTTGAATTGAATCAGAAGGCCATACGCTCCCTCATAACATACATCAACAGCAGGGAAAAGAAGTATTGAACCCCTCAGCGTTTTTCTCTGTAAATGTATTTCTAATGAGGCTTTTGACATGAAATTCACACCAGATGTGGGTAGTTCATGGATACAAAGAGAGCCAAATAAATTAGTTTATAAATTAAGTTAGGTGTAATAAAGTGGAATGGCACACATGAAGGAAAAGAACCAAAACCATAGCAAAACAAAAACCATAGCAAAACAAAAAAACAAACAACCAAATTAAAATCTGAAGAAAGCTGTCAGTATTTCCAAAGCAACTCTGTCTCCATTTGTGCTAATTGATATTGGCTCATTTGATCGTAATGTTGCCTATAAAAAGAAACTCTCATTCTCAAAGTATTGAACAAAAAGCATGTGTTGTTGGGTTAAAGCAAATAGGTCTCTCAAGATCTTCTTAAACTCTTTGTTTCAAAACAACACACATTTTTTGATGCACACTTGCTGCGCAAGACTCCACTGCTGAGGATAAAACATGTTTATAGATTACATCAAAAGGTTTGAAGAAGCTAAAAAAATACTTAGAGATTATGGTTTTGTTCTACGTGACCACAACTGAACTCTTGATGTTATTGCACATGCCATTTTGATAAAGGGAAAATATTGCACATCACCCCAAAAAACACCATACCAAGAGTTACATTTTGAGGTGGGAATATCATGGTGTGCAGCGGATTTTAAGCATATGGTACTGGCAGACTTCATTTAACTACAGAAAGGAAAAATGGAGAATGTGAGGATAAATTCGAGGGTGGATTTTTCCAGAAAGACAATATCCTTAATAACTGTCAATGGGAGCTAGAGAAAGAAAAAAAAGACTATTTGAATTATCTGGTCAATCATTGACTGGAACCAAGTTGAAAATTAATGCCAAAAACTGAAGGTCATAGTTTACAGACGAGAGCCCTTAAGTTTAAAGATATAGGAAGACAATATTCTATCTAAGTCACAGGTGCAAATATTTTGGAATAAATTTTATTAAGCATGTTAAATACTTATTTCATCTGTCATTCCACTTTACTATACATACCTTAACTTATAGACTAGTTTGTTTTGATTTCTTTCGATGTGTGGATTACAAGGTTGTTTCTGACATCTGGTATGAATTTCCTTTAAAAAGCCTTTTTAGATAAATGTTTACTGAGAAAAACATTGACTTGTTCAATACTTATTTTCTCGGCTCTATGTTTTCATCACTGAGATGCAGAGGGGAAGGTTTATACAATCGGAAAAATAAATATTCATTTTAGTTGGGAATTTTATCTACTGCAATAGTTTAGCAAACCTTTTCAGCAGTTAATCAGTGAGCTCTGTGCTGTGTTTCTCCCAGTGTAAAACAGAAAGAAAAATCTCATTGTTTTGTCAGTTGTTGAAAATAACGTAATTTTAATTTACAGTCAGATATAGTGGTAGACACTTTTCCCAGTGTGTGCAATCAAATCTATATTTGTCTTTGTTACTTCCAGTCTGTTATTGAAGCATGGCTTTTCATGAGAGAACAAAAATGGACACTTTAATTAAAGAAAGCTGTAGGAATGAGTGAATGTCAGCCCTTTGAAAGCCCAGTTGTTCATTTGTCAAACTTTGAACCACCGCTCTCCAGACTTCAGTGTCTCCGTAGTGGGTTTTGAATGATTTTTCTTGTTGTAGCCACCGCACAAACAAAGGCACCCCAGTAGATTTATGCCTCATCCCTCTCTCTCATATTGGACTCTGAGGGCTTTAAGGCTGTAATTAAATTCCAATCCCCACTCTCACTTCTCCACCGACTGTCCCCGTCTCTGTGGGAGGCTGAGAAGCTGGGTTTTACCGCCTGTTGTGGTTTGTCTGAGAGATCCAGAGATCTCTGGAAACCCCAGCCACTGCGATAGAATTCACACATGTGGTGCCGACAGAGAGAGAGGACGAGTATGAGCTTGTGCAAAAACGGAGAACTGGAGTGACATCCGGCCTGATCCAATGGTTGAAACATTTTAACATGTGAGCATTATTTTTACCCGGCCAGGATGTGCGCATTCTCATGTCAGTCAGAAGTTACATGCATGATGTTTCATGTGTGTGATCGTGTTTTTGAGGTGTAAAGATGCCCTTATGAGTAAGTCTATCATTGTACCTCTTGGAGCTTTTTCCCCCCCACTAAACGCCCCCCACTGCCAGAGCACAGATTGCTGGCATTAGCCCATAGCAGGGCCAACAAACTGGAATCAGCTGCAGCAGCAGGCTGTCAGTTGGGACTCCTGACAGCGATATGAGGGACTATAGACCGAGCGAGTCCAGTCCGGAGGGGACCAGCGGGAGAGGAAAGATGAGTTCTGCACCAGTGATCCAGAGTGACAGTGATGGACAGGTTCAGAGAGGAGAGTTGATGGCCAAGGTTTTTCCCCTGTCTGGACAGTGTTTGAAAAGATGGACATGACGGTCGCAAGGCTTCGAAGTCCAATAGGGCACGTGTGCCTGACTGTGTGTGCGCATGTGTGTGTGGGGGAGAAGAAGGGGTACAGCACGCATTTGCATGAGTGCCCCTTTTCAGGGCATTGATGTGGATGCACAGATGTGTCAAACTGTCAAGCAGAGCAGCAAATGTAAAAGTGACACTGAGATCCTGGATCATAAACTTGCTGATGTGCAACTTTTGTTTAATTTCAGATGAGAGTGTGAGGCTGAAATACAGCAAAACCTATACTTATCTAGCTCTATTTTTTGATTCTGTCAATGATTTTTTTTTTGTTTACCGTATTTTTTTTTAAACTTGGCTCATAATGGAGGAAGTTCTCACCATTTCTATGTCATCATATTTTATTTCCTTTTTTTTTTTAAGTAATTCACCCAATTGTATTTAGGTTAGTTCCTCCTATGATCTAATGAGGAACTAAACCTAATCCTAGGAGTTAATCATAACTCCTGTGATTATATGTTTATTTTATCTTTATTCAAATTTATTTAGACTAAGTAGTTCTAAGTAGTTTGACTGACTGATATTAATATTATGACTTATGTGAAAGATCATAATAAAGTTTGAAAGAGTAAATGTGAGCACAAAAATAGAAAAATTGAGGAAAAGTATAATTTTCATAAATATATGCATGTTTTAGATATTTTGCAATTTTTTTCAAAAATCTTTAAAAAGTAATTTTATTAAGAAAGAAAAACAAAAACAACTTAATCATTGTGTTAAAATACATACATATTTATTAAAATGATAAAACAGCCAATATATCATAGAATTTTCATTTACTGTTTATTTCTAATTTTTAGTTGACTTAGGTCAGTCATTTATAATATTTTCATTCAAAGAACTTTGAATGAAAGCACAAAATCTTATTTGTGATAAAAGGTTTCAAAATAGCATATAATACTTTTTTAAATGTATAATTCAACACTCAATTAAAGAAAGATATATACAAAAATAGTTTCTAACAAGTTTATAAAAACATTTATTTTTTAAAACATCTCAATTGTTTGGTTGAAAAGACAGACAATAAAAACAATACCCAAAAATTGTGCTTAATTGTCTATTTTCACCTCAAAACAATTTTATTAAGATGAACAATAAACTTTTATCTATAGAAAAGGAAATTAAAATAGGAACAATGTTGATAAAAAGACACATTAAATGTCAGAAAGAGGAATGAAATAATGCAATAGAACAAAAACCCATCTACAGTTTGATAAAGGGGTATAAATAAGTTTTTAGTGAAATGGAAAACATCAACACTCTCTAACATTCTCAGCGACCCTCAGATTCTCAGAAAGGCCGTTCTGCAATAAGAACATGACTCCCAGCCACAAGTTTCAGTTTTTACTTTGGATGCTAATAAAAGACCATTTTCAGAAAACCCCAGAGTCTGTGGCAAGCCAAAGGTGTAGGGAAAGTTTTCCATTGATTCAGGACCTGGACCAAGAATCCATGTTAACAAATGTTATAGATATACCTACACAAAGCTAAACATTTTTCAAAACTACACAGAACTCAGTATTCAAAACTCTTTGAGGTCAGACCTCAAAGAAAACTGACAATTGGCTCTAGCCAGAAAATGCCAGATTGATTTGTTTCTACTGTTTCTTTGAAGAACAAGGAGAAGGTCAAGCAAAAATCCTGTTTAATTCTTTTTATATCAAGTTATACTTTGAACTAATGAAAACATTCTAGAGATTAAGCAGGGAGAAATAAATTTTAATGTTTTTCACAAGTGCTATTTACGTGATGAATACTGTGAACTCACAAATATAATGTTTTGGATTTCAATATCATTTTTGCCTACTTCATGTTGTCAGGCAGGTTAGTGATGTCTTCGTTCTGCAGATCTGACATTTATCAGGCCTGAGTGTGTGGGTGGTGAAATTGTACTCTGCTGTTCAGAAAATGTATTTAATCACAGTTAATTTATGATTTTACTCTAACACATGGCTTGGTTGAGTTGGATATTTTTTTACCCTCTAAAAAAAAATATATATATATATATATATATATATATAAATCTACCTGTCTTTATCTGATGTTTTTTTTTTTTTCAGCCCAAAAAACAAGATCAGAAGAAATCTGTGAATGGGGAAGCACTGTAAGGGGCTGATTATGGCCCCAAAAATTAAACCGATGTGGGTCTCATTTAATGAGGGTCTGGAGAACTTGTGAGGCAAAAGAAAATTAAATTAAAGGGATGGACAAAGACCTTTAAGAGCTACTATTAAAGACTAATAAAAGCACTTTAAATTGATTTTTAAAACACACGTGATCTGAACTGTCTTTCTAGTCCTTGTCAACATTTTGTATTTGAATTTTGTAAAAACTGTAGCATAGCTGCGTGTGTGTTTTTTTTTTGGTTTTTTTAATACCAGACAAGCATCATCAGAGGATTAAATTTGCCAAATTTGTTCTCCCTGCTGCTGCTAATCAACTCCGTCTTGTTAAAAACTTGAATTATTTGTCACCAAACACTCTGCTAAGCTGCTTGTGCTTCTGCAGGAGTCAGCGCTCTTTCTGACAATCCGTTGCGTCAAGAACAAACGCTCCCAAAGGCAGCAATTAATACTGAACTCATAGCACAGAATGATGCCCCAGGGCACTGGATCTAATATGAACGTTGGCACCTCTTGTAGTGCATTTGCCCAATTGTCTGCTCAGATGACTCACACACTTGCACACTTCCTCTCATTAAGTTGTGTGTGCCTGTTTCAGTCACTCATACAATGTTTCCGCTCTGTCCTCTATTCTGTAAGCTGATGTGCCAGAGACAGACTGTGCGTTCTTTAGTATACCCAAGGACGACTAATAGAAATCATACTTTTCCCCAAAGTGTACAGATTATTTTAGCACACACAATGGTGTACTTGAAGGATGCAGCTGGGCTAGACGTTTATGTTATGATGAAATGAATCTTCCTCGACTCGGACTTCCCCTCAAGATTTGCACTTTGTTGTGAAAATATATGCTCGGTACATCCCTCTAGAAATAAACTATAGTGCAAGCCTCCCTATTTCTCCTGGATGACTTCCAGGTCTCCGCTATATCTCATCCAAATCACCTCCAAATTTGAATTATGCCCTTAAAAATACACATTCTTGGCCACAAGATGTTTTTAAAATTAATATTTGGTAGGCTCTAGGAGAGAAATGAAAGTGAAGTGTCCACTGGCATTGTGGAATGCAGAAGACTGACATTCAGCTTTTTGGAGTCTGGGGGTTTAGAGGACAGCACCCTCTTTTTGCTGGAGGCGCTCAGGAACCGCTCTCAGGGTTTAGGCTTTAGGGCTTTGTGGGGTTGTTTAAAAATCGTTCCTGTTCACTTTTCCAGCTGCAGCCTTTTAACGATGCATTAACGACAGTGAGCCCCCCCACTAGAAATCCACCAGGGAAAGCCAAAAAATCTTGTCTGAAAATCAAGGGAGGGGGAAAAATATAATCCTCTGGCACTATGGATGTGCCCAGAGAAAAAACAGATACACTTTTAAGGCCACTTTAGATAGAAAAAAAAAAGAAAGAAAGATTATTGTGACCCTAAAAGTAATATAAAACCCCATCTGAAAAGCAAAATCGCTTTCACTTAGGGCATGGGGAATATCTTTAGGTAATGTTTGGTGTTTGTTAGCAGATATAACCTTCATGAGGACAGATTTTATAGATTTACACATTAACTTGATTGTTATTAATTGCAAAAAAGATGCTTTTTAAAAAAACATGCTCCATAGAACTGATTTATTTCTAACTACATTTTTCATCTTTGCACATGCATTATTTCTTGACACATTGCTATACCATATTCATTAATTTTATATTTACTTTCACATCTCTAAGCTCATTAACTCTTGCATTGTAAAAGTTTATTTTAGTGCCACTGCTCCAATGTTAAAAGTACAACAGCATCTGGTCACCATAGATGCCCATAACTATTTAAATTTAATGCCTAAATAAATGTTTGTCTCTTAACTACAATAACAATACATTATTACGCAGTTTTGATTTTAATTCAAACAAAAACAAAATAATCTAAAAACTAAATGACAACTACTAATCTGTACAGGGAAAGTTAATTTTTTCATCTTTTAAGATGTATAAATTGCCTTTTTATCTTTTATGCTGTAAGTGAAACAGCAGAACAAATGTCAGCTTTTGAAGTTGTTTCAAAAGAAGACGACAAAGACTAAAGAACATTAAAGACAAACACAACATAGTGCAGACTGAACACTGAAACCCAAAGTGTAACAAACCTTTGAGAAGAAAAAGCATTCAGACATAAAAATGACTTTGAGCATGGGCTGAATAATTACTTGTAATCTACTCATAAAGCTAATTAAGGACTTGATCTCAAAAGTGATTTATACACTTTTGAGATCAAAAGTGTATAAATCACTTTTGTTAAGATAACTATGGATAAAAAAAACATTTTATATATTAACAATAAACAATAAAAGCTTGAATATACACACGCACTCACATGCACGCACACATATATAAAAAACAAAAAATAATAATATATATATATACTGTATATATATAACTTATCTCTGAAACAGGATAAGTTACTGCAGCTGAGTATTGCTCCCATTCTAAAATGACAAGTCTAAAAAACCCCATTAGGTTTAATCCGTTGCTTTAAATTAAATTTACTCAACTTTATCACATAGAAATAGCCTTTAAGATTTTTAATAAAATACATTCAGCCAAAAAACCCTCACCCCACCCCAAACAAAAAAATAAAAAGACATGGAAGCAAAAGTAAAAGCTTGTGAAAACAGGAAACTGACAAGTGTCTTCACATATATTTTCTAAGATGTGAATTATTGTTTTTTTTCTCTCTTATTAATTACATTTATATTTAATAAGTTATAAATCTTGCAAGCCATAATGCAGTAAAAAAAGAAGCTAGATTTATGGCTGCCTGTAAAAGAAACCACACAGGATAACCAGTCAGACAGGATTTATTTTCAGGGGACATTTCAGCTGCATCTAGATCTGGGGTCCTTAACTCCATTCCTCGAGGGACAGTGTCCTACACCTTTTAGAAGTTTTGCTGGTTCAACAAAATTGAATCAAATTGCTGAATTACTTCCTCAATATCCAGTCAAGTTCTCCGGAATCCTTCTAATAACCTGATTATTTGATTCAGGTGTCTTGAAGTTTATTTTTTTAGCTATATTAATTGTCTATCATTGCTTCCAACAATTTTCTGTGCACTTATGTTAGTTGGAATACTATAGGTTGAAGTAAAAAAGAGAAAAACCTTACTTTCCTATTCCTTGGTTCCCTTTTTACCCTGGATGCATTTCCATCAGTACGATCATCGTTATAGGCAAATTACTTTGAAAAACAAAGTAAAATAAAGCGGTGCTTGTTTTCTAATTATAATCTTAAACTTGCTTCATTTGAGGTTTTATGTTTTCAAAAGGGACAAGTAATACATGTGTTTGCTTTTTTTTTTTTTTTTTTAGAATAAAGAAGAAAAAACGTCCAGGTCTCATTGGGGAATATTCTTCCTCTCAGGGGTCTCGAGTTGAGATGTTTCTCTGGTTTTAAAAACAGGATGGTAAGAAAAGGATCAGCAGAGGTCACACACAGGGCAGGAGTCTAGCAGATTATTTTTTTTTTCCTTCTTGACGTATATGTTCGACTGAAATAGATGTGCGCTCTTGAAATGGAATAAATTAAAATGCAAGTCCTCAATAAAATTTATATTGGAGTAAAAAGAGTGATGTAATGGAGGAGGGAGCTCAAATTGTGTTGTACTCTCTCCATGGAGATGTTGAAAACATGTGGAAATGTCAGTTCAGAAGTTAGAAATATTCATCTGATATATTTGATATATGCTTTAAGATGTGTGCCAGGTTTTAAGACTACTTCATTAATAAGGAAGCGTGGCAAATGTGCACTGATGCTCTTAGGATTATTCCAGCAGGCGGTGATTCTGTCATGACCCTGGTTTTATTATGTTGGATGTTTGTGGTGTTGTTCTGATTTGAATACAAAATCGTTTCTGGTCTTATTTTCAATTTACCTTGCTTTCTACTTCCCACACACAAGGTGTTCAGCTTACTAAGTGGTTAACTATCACAACTTGCTTTAGTCATTTTGTGTTACTCACTTCAGCTGGAAATGAAAAAAAAAAAAAAAAAAAAGTTTCCCCATTATTACTTCACATTTTCAATGATATTTCATGACTTTGCCGCCGCAGTGCCTTTTGTTAACCAAATGAAAGCATGGAAAATTTTACTGAGATAAAATAGAAAGTATTTACTGAATGCAGTTCCTTGGACAAGTGTTTTAAAGAGAGCTGTGACCAACTCCACAGACTGTGGTGCTCTTAATTCTGGGGTTATTTCTAACCCTAACCCTAACCCTCCCTTTTCCACAGGCTGAAAAGATCTCACTAAAAAGTAAAAAAAAAAAAAGTCACTTTCTGTTTTGGTTTTTATCAATAAAATTTAACATTTATTCTTAATTTTAAAATTTTACCTAACAGCTTTGCTATTATTAAGAATTTATTTGCTTGGTTAGAAGGTGAAAAGTAGAATCCATAATAAATTATTACAGAGTTGACATTTTAAAGTGTCTTGATTCTTAAGTGGACAAATAAGTCATCTTATGTAATTGTAAACAGTGCCCTCTGTGTGTATTTGACAGAGAATAGATCCTAACTTTAAGATTGTAATCTAGCATTTTCTATGCAAGATTTGATAGGGTGAAAGCTCAAAAGGATAACCAGAGCAACCTTGCTGTATGGACTATCTTCCTGTTATCTTCTGAAAGTCTGTCTCCCTCTAAATCTTTCACACAGTCTGAAAATACTGTAGTTATATTTTCTTTTAAATAACTTCTAGCATCTCTGTGCTTCCTGTGACTTCATTTCACACACCTCACTAAGAAGACTCAAAGTTGCAGAAAATCCCATCTTTGAGTCTTCTTTACCCAGCCGCAGTGTCAATAAAAAGAGTGTTGCTGTCATCGCAACACAGTTAGGCTCTTGTATGCTCTTGATTTGCTGGCTGAATCCACTGACATGATGTTTTAGTACCGCTAAGACAAACATACAAGCAGTTTCGTTTCATGTATGGTAAAAAGGAGGCTAACGTTTGTGCTGCTTGTCAAGTTCTCTTAAATAACTCTCGACCCTGACTTGGAAAATACAGAGTAAAGGTTTTACTGTGGTCACAAACAAAACTATGGTGATGTCATTTTTTCCATACTTATTTAACTATGTATATCTATTTTTTTTTTAAAACAATGCTCTCTTAGCACTCATAAGTTTTCCCTTCTTTTTTTGTTTCCTTGTCCCTCTCTTTTTCCTTTTGCTTTTGTTCTTTCTTTCTTGTTTCTGTTCCTTCTTATTTCTTTGGTTCTGTATTGCCATCTTTCCTTTCATTCACTTTCTTTTGATTATCAGCGATGGGGGTCACAGAGGTAACCCATTCTTCGTCCCAGCAGTACTCCTCTGCCCCTCAGGGGAAATCGCAAGCTGGTTTCTGGGTAGAGAAAAATACAAAGTCGCTCTGTTGAGTCCTGGGTTTTCTTTGCATTATTCATTTTTCCACTTAAACCTTCCGCGGAGTCATTAAAATTTATTCCACTGTTTATGTCAGAGTAATTTCAAATTGAAGATATCTTTTTACAAACATACTCGGTGATTTGACCTAGTTTTGAATTGCTTATTTACAGTAGCTTCCGATTTTTATATACAGTACATTCATTTAGAGCAACTTTAAATGCTGGGATGAAACTGAACCTTGAAACTCTATTGTAATTTGATTTTTTTCCTTTGTGGAAAATGTGTAAATATTAGTTCAAAAATCTTAGTGTATAAGATGTTTTCTCTATTCACCTTTGTCCAGTTCTTGATCCATCTTTTAGTTTTTTTGGCAGATCCTGCCCCTCATACTGGGAAATAACTGTGTCTAATCAATGGTTAGCAATAGGAGCATGGCGTTCATATTTTGCAGCAGAAAAGAAAGAAATTCTGTGCACATATTTGGACCCACTGTGGGATTTCCTGACATGAGATACACAGCTAAACCTTGCTTCAGGGCATATTTAATTGTTAACTGAGTTACCAAAAGGCCTTTCCTCTGAAATCTGATCTCTAAAAAATAGTGGTTTTTTTCACTCTTCTCTCTTCACTCTGCCATAAAGTTTACATTTTCAAAACGATATGTCATTCTTAACTATTTTTGTTACTCTAAAATAGTTTCCATTTATTTAGAAATATTTAATGACAGCTTGACTTTGTCTGTCTTTTGTCCCGAACTAAATATTTTTGCTGAAGTATAAACTATGTTGATGTACATGTAATACTTAGTAAAGGTCACTTTAGTTTCTTAAAAAGAAAGCATTAATAAAGCATTTCATAGCTACACACTCCATTAGGCTTCAGCAGTTCCAAAGCAGAAGCTGAACCCCCCTTCCGAACCCGTCACTTTGATTTTCAAACCAATGGCTCAAGAAAACATTGCTTTGGGCGTCTTTTGACTGCAACTTCAAGCATGACATTGATTATGTTAGCTTCATAATTATCTCCACATGTTACTGTACCACTGTGTTTCACATTCAGATGAGGCAGACTACATCCTGGCTGGATGATTATACCAAACTGTAAGTAAATTAGCTGTGAATAACAGCCTTTTAAATAAGGGCACCCTGCAGTTTAATACTACAAATCGTCTCGGTTATCCAACAGTGAAGTTGGGGGCAACAAAAGCACAGCGCACACAGTCTGAAAGTGATTAATGCACAACTTTTTCCTCCAACTCTACAAACCAGAAGCGCCTTATTTCATGTTCTGTCTCTTATTGTTTTTTTCTCTCTTTTTTTGTGATAAATTACAAATGTAAAACAAATCCAGATACGCAGTGCCTTCCAAATGTGTCGACAGCAATTGAACTTTTCCACATTTTGTCACATCAAGCATATATGCATACTTGGGCTGACCCAAGTATATATATATATATATATATATATATATATATATCTATATATATATATATGCGCAGCAGAAAAGATTTCTGCAAAGATTTATATGCATAAATCTTTTTTTTTTAATTGATCTCAATTGTTTTTTATTGTTTTCCTGTTGTTATTTCTTTTGCTCAAGGGTTTGTTGTTTCGGAATGCTAAATTAAGTAGTTATAATAGCATAGTGCAAGTTTACTTAAAATAAGCAAAATTTGAAATAAATGGGCATCGATCTAGATGAAACTGCAACCATAATTTGAATGTAGTTCATGTCAATACTTTTGAAAAGCCTTGCATGTTTTCTTCAATGATCACCCTCGGTTTACCTAAATCCAGCTTCCTATCAGGACTGAGGAACTTCTTTGCCCCTGCTGATGAAAAGTATCCCCACATCCTGATGCTGTAACCATCATGTTTCACGGTAATACCATGGTGAGTGTTGCCATTTTTCCCACACAAAACCAAATGTTAGTTTCAGATACTTATTTGTAAAAAAAAAAAAAAAAAAGAAAAAAACATCTTAAAATGATGTATTATCTTTCTCCTAACATTATACACTCCTTTTGTTGATATAGCACAGAAAATCTTACCTATGTACATTAATAGCCTGTACTTGTATAGCAGAGGTCAGAGGTCAGAGGACCCCAAAGCGCTTCACACTACATTCAGTCATTTTCCCATTCACACACACATTCACACGCTGATCGTGGCATCAGCTGCCCTGGGGCAGTCTGGCATAGGAGAGGCTTCTATGCACCGGCGCCACCAGGCCCTCTGACCATTAAAGTTTAGGAGTGTAATGCAACAAAATGTGGAAAGGCTGAAGGGGCGTAAATACTTTTGGAAATCACAGGATTTGCCTTTATTTTCATATGATAAATAAAAGTTTCTTTCAGGTAATAAAAATGATTACATTTATTGTTGCACATGTTCTTCCCACACCTGAATTGCATTTTTTTTCCCACTTGAGTTGTATGTTTTAAAAAATTACAATCATTACAGTTTTGTCTCAAATGACTAAAAAAAACAACAACAACAAAAAAAACAATAAAACTGTGGGAGCAATTGCTTAAATATGGAGAAATTCCTCTGTAAAGTGTTTGACTAATAGCAGCCGTATGTTATGTTTGCGTCTCCTGGGGTTGTATTGCTATTATTTTAACAGAGACAACCCAGCAAAAACACGGGCCTCTGCGGAGTGTTCACGGTGTAATGGGTGGGACAGGCTACCTTAGCCCAGCTCTGAGGTCAGTGCTGGTGTTTCCTACGAGGTATGACAGTTTTACAGCTGCCGGGCTCAGATTCGGATAGTTTCTGACATGTTAGGCTGCTGCTCACCGTCTGTCTCACAACGCACGCTCCCCCCCTGCACCTCCTGCTTTCTCCCCATCTGCCTTTCTGGGTCTCTATGAGAAACAATTGCTTTCTTTTATTCCTCAAAAACACAAGCGGGTAAGAAATTATATCAAGCCCTGACAGACTGACTGCGAAAGGGCTCCTGAGCATATTTTAGTCTGACGTCTAAATTTCTCACAATAGGCTTCATTCTTATAGATGAACCAAGCCCATATTTCTTTTGAAGCAGCTCCCTGTTGGATGTGGTTTCAATTTTTTTTAGTTTTCAATCAACAGAAAGAGTTGGGAGCAGGAAATTTACTGCGTAGTTAATTACATAGTAAGTTGATCGGACAAAAGGAATGTTTTAGGGAAACATTTGGTAGTTGCTTCAATGTACGAACCCTTTAATTTTTCAGCAAATAGTCTTTTAAAGATTACATTGCCTTCCAAAAGTGTCAATGTCAATGTCAGTGCTTGAATTTCTTCTCATTTTTTCACATTGCAACCACATACTTCAGTGAAATTTATTGGGATATTATGGGACTAAGTGATACAAAGTACAGGATGATGTATTATATGAAAATTCATGACGAAAGCCTTCTTATAAAATATGTTCTTTTCTGTATTTAACTCCGTTCAGCTAATATAATAACTTCCAACCAGTTTCACTGTCACAGCATGACCACCATGTTTCAACATTGGGAGGGTGTGTTCACTATGCTGTACAGTTTTAGGGTTACACCATCTGCATGTTTTTTTCATTTATGCCAAAAAGTTCAACTTTGGTTCTTTTACAAGCTTGCTGTGTCCTCTGGCTTGGGAAAAGCTAAAAACAGGACTTCCTATGGCTGGTACTCTTCCATAAAACCCAGATCTGTAGAATGCACAACTAATAGTTGACTTACCAGCAGATACTCATAGTTAAGATTGATTTTTCTGCACCTCCTGCAAAGGTACCATATGCTCACCACATATTTTAAATTTTGTTCTTGTAAAACATATATTTATAAACAATATATATATATATATATTTAACTTTTTGTTATAGTATCACATAGAATCCAAGTTAAAAATTCACTTTGTTAAAATTGGAAAATGTTTGAAGAGTGTGGCCCTTTTTGCCAGACAGTGTGCTCTTCTGGAGGATTCAGCAGAACTATGTCTGTTGCAAACACGAGTATCAGGCCTTTCCCGGAGCTCAAAATGCTGTGAGCCTTCTCAATGCTCTGTTGTTTGGTGAAATGACGGCAGCAGAGCAGGAATGATTCAGATGTTCTTTATCTTCATGCTGCCGAGAGAAACGTAGAGGAATGTAAGCTGAGGCCCTCGGGATATCTAATACTCCTCCCGCATTATGGTTTTGATAATGTAATTATGCATAGGTCCGGTACAAGCTAAAGAAAAGATCACTATCCAAGAAAGTAAACATTTTCTGCAAGGCTGCCTCATAGTTTTAATAATACTGTTATGTTTTCCAAAGCAAGACTTCGCCAGAGTGGGCTTAAAAAGAAGCTGATTCTGTAAACATAATAATCATTTCAGTAAGTTCAGGAGATTTCATGAGGAAGGAAAAAATGTTTGGGTAAATTTCAGAGCACTGCAGTCCACATACAGTATACAGAGCACCCATATGCAGACACAAATAAAGCACATTCTGGTCCAGCCTGTGATCTGATTTTGAATGAAGCATCTTGTTTGATGTCTTTTTGATGATGGACATGAAATAATGTCCAAATCACCAGGGGCTGAAGCTGGAACATCAAACAGCTCCAAATGAAAACACGGTGATGTTTTCTCGAACCGGGCCTTATTTATTGCATCGTCATTTGCCCGCTGCCCCATGAATGCCGGGCTTTGACTGCACCAAGATAAAAGATGAGTTGATAAATGAAGCACTTTCATCTCTGGGAAACTTCTGCGAAACTTCTTCATTTGCACTGTAAACACTGCATGGCTAATATGGTGCATCATAATATCATCAGATAAGGACAGACGGTAATGTCAGCGACGCAATGAGAAGTCAGAGGTGTAAGGAGTGTCTTTGAAGAGGATGAATGACTGAAAACCGTCACAGCGGGATGAGGAGAGCCTGAGAAATGCTGATCTTTGTGTCTGGAACCTCTCTCCTATCAACACTTTACTGCCTCTGTGTTATTTGGAGAAAAGTATTGGATCATCTATACATTGTTCAATCTCAGAATCCAATGTTCTTTAAAATAATAATGTGGTGAGAAAGCTAATACAGAGCACAGGTGACTTAGTGATAATGAACCAATATATATGCATCATGCAAAACAGATCCTTGCGCTTGGAAAAGGGAGCTCAGTGCATTCATTTATCAAAATTTTGTCTTTTATAAGGCAGACAGGAAGAAACTCATCACGCACCCCTGAGAAAAAAAAGTCCTAGCTGTGACATCACACACGTCCTGAAGCATTTGTCTCTCGGTGGGGCCTGTATATCTGAAGAGGAAGCTTCCACCAACGATGCCAGTCCGTTCTTCAGTGAACTGCAAGCAGGTCATCAAGCTCTGCATTTAATTTAATTTATAACTGAAGGGAAGCCAGAAGTCTGTATGAAATACAGATGGGGTTGTTGTCTCTGGGGGATTTTTGGAGGGCTCTGCGTAAACCGAGCACTTTATATTCAGAAAACAATGCTGAGAGCCATACTGCACCCAGACCTTTGCTTTGGCCTCCACGTCAGTTTCCTGACAGCAAACTGGCAACCAACTTCCACTTAATAAACTGCACCACAAAGATCCTGAAGCAACTGCTTCAGCTTTGAGACTGGTAAATGTGTGTGTGTGGCCAACTAAGCTGGAAAATTCCTAGAAACGTACATATGAAAGACATTTCCATTTTTGCTAAATCTTTGAAATCTACTATGGGAGTTTTGCCTGATGATGCACAATAAACAACACTCAATGCCTCATGAAAGTCTTGAATCTATTTGACAGTTTGTCTTGTTAAAATAAGCCATTTTAGGACAACTAATTGGTAAAGTAATGCTTTGTGGAGCCACGTCCTGCTGTAATTAAGTCCTGTGCTACGTCTCAACCAGCTTCAGACACGTGACTGAAAACCTTTATCCATTCTTCTTTGTAAAACACCTAAAGCTTGTTCAAACTTGAAAAATTATGTCAATGAACATAACTTTTCAAGTCTTGTGTTTAATTCTCAATTTTATTTAGGCGTGGATTTGAGTAGGCCATACTAGCACATGCAAATGCTTTCCAGCTTAGTTTCATATTTAGGGCTGTGGTCCTGCAGGAAGTTGGACCTCTGCCCTTGTTTGAAGTCTTTCGCAACCTCTAACAAGTTTTCTTGAAATATTTTGCTGGCTGAAAATAAGCATCCCCACAGCCTGATGTTCCCACTACCATATTGGTCTTTCTGCTATATTTGTTGGTCTTCACAATATTGTTTGTGCACTAATGTTCTCTAACAAACCTCTAAGGCTTTCACAGAACAGCTGGACTAATACTGAAATTAGATAACACGTAGGTGAACTCTATTCACTGAGTAATCATCAGGAATTTTGACTGCATTTTATTTAAAAAATTCAATAAAATTTAGGGAACGGTATATGTTGTAGATGAATGCCTCACTTTTTTCGATTTTAGCTAGAACTACAGTTATGCACTACCTAGTGTTGTTCTATCCCCTAAAATGCCAGCGCACACATTAAAGTTTGTGGTTGGAACATGACAAAGGGCGAAAAAGTTTCAGGCGTGTGAAGACTTTTGGAAAGCAATATGTTTTACAGTGAAATTTTAGAGTCAAACAGTGTCTAATTATAATATTACTTCCTTGTCAAAGTCAAAGAACAATCAGCTGATCTTCTGATAATCTAATAAGTTAGACTAAGAAGGTTAAACAACTTGATTTACTCGTTTGCATGGGCCGCAATGCACCCAAGCATTTCTCAATTCCTTTGGCGTGATCGTCAAATGAGAATCGCATGTGCGAATGAATCACCCTGGAACGTACAGTTCATTTTCTCGCCACACTTCACCCCGAATGTACAAATATCCCAGTGATGGATTGCAAAATAGTATCTGTTTGTCATTATGGATTAAACTCCTCCATAATGATAACCTCATATACATCCCTGGCAGCATTTCTGATGCAAAAATGCTCACATGCAACCTATTTGAGCCAAATGCCACCACTTTCAGACGCAAAATGCTGGCTTTTGATCAAGGCCTGTGGGGAGAAATTAATCCAAGCACATACTACACATTTTTTCTCGGGCAACTGATACACAGTTTGTGCCAGTAAGTACTTGGACGTACAAAGGACCAAAGAGATGAAGCATATATTACAAGGTTTTACAGCTGGATAGTCTGAAAAGTGCCTTTTTTATTTGGGTTGGTCATTCAAGATATAAGCAGCAGTGGGACAATCAAAAAGCAGTAAAATTTGTTCAACTTTACTACATATGTCCTTTATTAGCTTGCTTGTCTCAGTCATTTATGAAAAGTTCAAAATGATTGGTTTTGCCAGCCATACTTAGGGTGGGGTTAGGGTTGGCTGTTCCTTAATGTTTTAATGCTTTATTGTTCCAACTTAAAAAGCCTTCTTTTATGTATGCAAAGTACACCCAGAGGGTAGAAATCCAAAAAAGTAGGCCTTAAATAATAATAGTTCAATTATCCAGACATTTTACCATCATGTAAGGTGCCATAGCAGATGGAACAAAATATCAGTCAAAACGAGAACTCCTTCACCTTAAGAATCACATGTGGGTTTAAAAAGCAGTAGCTCAAGCAGACCCTCAAGATCCACAATACTAAAAAAATTATACTTATTAAGTCCCACTGATATGGCTAGGAGTGCGCTGATTGCTCCTATGCTGCCAGTATTTCTGTGTCCAACCCATCTTCTGTGACAGCTGAGAAAGACCTCTGGTTTTTGCAGCTAACTGCAAAAAGATGGAATAGAAAGCTGATGGATGAATGGAAATTTGAATATTCTCTAAAAGACCCCCCGGCGCTTCAAAGGATGCATTTTCTTCTGATATTTTAGATGTACTCCAATCTCTCAGTGTCACCAAGCATCACTCAGTACCGTTCAACATCAGCTTTCTCTAAACTCAAACTTCAAGAAAGAATCTAATTGGATGCCAGTTTTTTTTTTTTTAAAACTACATTTAACTAGATTTGCATTTTATGCGTTGTTTCTCTTTAATATAAATAAACATGAATAGTTGAAATATTTGTGGGGAATTTTATAAATAGAAAGATTCCACACTTACTTATAAACAAAACGTGATTCTGAAATGTTTTATCATACGGTGCCTTGCAAAATTATTTACATTTCCTGAATCTCCAAATTTAGTCATGTTGCAACAAACATGAATGGATGATACAAAAGATTATGATTGTGACAGAATCATGTTAAGGAGAATGTTTTCTTTAGTAGGGAAAGGGAAGCTAGTCAGAATTAATATGAATATGGATGGAGCTAAATGCAGGGCAGCCAGGTCAGAGGCTGCAAAAGACTAGAGACAGGGGCAGATGTTCACCTTCTGCCAGGACAAAACAAAACACACAAGAGCTACAGCAGACAGTTGGATCATTGCAGAGTGGACTGGCTAAAGATCAGATCTTAGTCCGATTGATGTTCTGTGGGGAGACTTGGAAACTGATCAGAATGGGCAGAAATTTTAGCATCCAGATGTACAAATATGTACATCTGGATGCTTAAAAAGACTGCAAGTTAAAAAGACTTGCAGCTGTAATTGCAACAAAATGTGGCTCCAAGTAACAAATCTAGAAGGGCCTGAATACTGACATGCCATACATTTCAGATTTTTATTTGGGAGGAAAGAATTTCAATGTATAATTATGTTTCCACTGAAGTGGTCTTCAAACTTCTTTGTGTTGGTCTGTCACATAAACCACCAATGAAACACCTCATAAGTTGTGTTTGTAACGTGAATGAAATGAACCAAAAGTTAAAGGAGTCTGTATTTTTTTTTCTTAAAAAAAAAAAAAATCACGTGGAATACTTATAATAAATTTACAATGTAAAATTCCTGACTTTATAACCGACTGGGAAAAAAAGTGGTTTCACATGATTGAAAGCAACCAGATTACAATTTCACATTAACAATAAAAACAACCATGTTTTGCAAGACAAACATTGATTTTGTGGAATCTTGCATAAGAATAAGAAATATGCAATAAAGAGCAGTCCAAAACTGCTGCACCATTCTGATGGTTTCTCACATATGATCACTTGATTTATGGGCATAAAGTAGCACAAATATAAGCTCAATTTTTTATATTTTTTTTGCAAAAATATTCACAGGTGCATCTGAATAAACTATCAAACTTTTTTAGAAATCAATTAAAAAAGTGAGACTTGTTATCTATGGTTTCTAGAAGAATAATATTTTAAGGCTTAATTTTTAGCAAATTATGATTGTTATGGCTTACAGACAATGAAGCCTTGAATTTGAAAATTAAATTGAGATCATAAAAATGGTAAAAAAAATAAAAAATAAAATTAATACAGAAATGTCTAATAAAATGATGCCTAATAAAAACTATGTCAAGATATAAACCTCGTCTACTTGTGTCAGGAAAAGAAGTCTGTGTACAACAAGCTTCTTTAGCTGTTTCTTTCACCTTCTAACATTTCTTTTAATAAAAGTCTTCTCATGATTGTGCATGCCACAACATGGCAAAAACATGATACTTATGTATCAAATATTATTTTTGTTTTATATAATAAAGTCTTAAAATGTGTATAACGTACTTACAAGTTTCACTATTTAACTGAATTAGTGAAAAAGCAACTTTTCACTGATATTCTAATTCTTTGAGATGGACATGTACATTCATCAAACCCTAAAAACAACAAAACTCACAATTCCACAATTTTTCAGAAACTTTTTGCCCTCATATTTTAAAAAAAGGAAATGGGCCTATATTTTTCAGTACCATCTGTTTCCTTCTTATTCACTCCATTAGTTCAGCATTATAAACCTGGGTATCTGTTAACTCTTAAATACTGCACAGTTTATCGCATGCTGTAAAGAAAAATCAAGACGCCATGTGCAACTCGTCAGCTGCCATCTCTAAAAAACCCATTTCCACCACAGGGGAGAGGATACAAATACACCGCTGTTACTGGACATAAAACGGACAGACTTTACAGACGGACAACAGATGTCTCATACAGAGGAGAGGGAGAGGGTCTCATACAGAGACAGAATGGGAGCAGGGAGAAACTGTTGCCGTGAGAACGGCATGGGCTCTTTTTTTTGTTTGTGTGTTGCATTGAAAGGTCAATTCAGATGAAATGCTGTCCCCTGAAAGATGGTAATATTTACAAAGCTGAACACAAGTGGATTTAATGCACATATTCATTTGTAGAGATTTATTTGCATGAATAAAGAGCATTTTTTTAACCACAGAAATAAATGGAAAAAAGATAAGAAAGAGCAGCCAGATTTCTGCGAACGAGAAAAAGTTTCACATTTATTTAATATCAAACAGGAGTTGAATTAAATACCAGTTGATGATGGGCTCTTACAAAAGAAATAAAATTAACCTAATCAGTGCGGCAATGTCTTTTCACACTTCTCCAACCATGATCTTTTTTTTTTTTATTACTTAATAAATTAATTAGTGTCAAAGGATGAAACATTTTTGCAAAAGAATAAAAAATAAAACCTGCAAAATCTGCAAACGCATGGAAGGAAAGGAGTCAAAACTGCAAGTTTCTTTCAAGTCAAATAAATTACACGGGGATCCAATTCGTTCTAATGTTAAGTCTTTGCATGGCCCGGTGTCAACAAATATACTACTGGCGAAAAACTCATCATTCATAAAAGCAAAAAACACTTCACAAGCAGAGATGTGAACATGATTTCATATGAACTGTTGTCTCAAAACTTATTTTTTTCCCATTTTTTTTTATATTCAAACATTCTACAACAAGTCAAGTGTGAGAGGAAAAAATAAGCACATTTCCAACAGTTTGATTAACCTTGTCTGAAGAATTTTAACATTGAAAGGGCATAACTACTGAATTCTTGCCGTTTCTTTTTTCTTGATCTTTTTTCACTTTGTCTTTTTGTTTTTACTTTTTACACTAGTGGTACAGCAAAATATATATTTTTTTCAGCTGTTACATGTACAACAGTTAATTGTGCAATAGAGAAAAATATAAGGCCTGAGTCTGAATTAGTGGTTTCTTAACTTTACAGTCCTGACGGTGTAAGTGGAGCCTCACTAGTTCTTGTTCTGAACTTCTTGACTTAAAAAGGACCCTGGTTCCGTAAAGTCCCCCAGGAATATGCCAAGAGCTTCATGGTTCTTTGCTTGGAGGTTTAAATTTTTTTTATAATCCCTTTCTCTTCGATTTTTCTCTCAGTACGACAGAAACACCAGACTTATCTTTGAAACTGCGGCCTCTGTGTTATCCTCTGCACCTCATTAGTCCAGCAGAAGAGCAGCCGCAGCACCACATTTGTCTGGCCTCAGTTGGGTGTGTCTTGTGTGTAAATGAGATCTCTGTGCAAAAAAAAAAAAGTTTTTCATTCCTATTCCCAATCCAGGGACTTTTCACTTCCTGTCCGAACAGAAAGGGCATGTGCGGAGCCAGGCCCACTAGGCTCTCTTGACATCACCAGAAAGCACCCAGCTGTTCGAACCTGTGCAACAGAGGTGCCCAACCCTGCACCCCCTCTCAGAGGCTGGTGATCAGCTGCATTTGTCCATCCGTTGGGGCGTCTCCGTCCTGCTCACAGTCCTCAGTGCTGGGCGAGATGATGCACCCATCGCTGGTGCCTCGGTTTATGTGGTAGTAGGACAGCGGCTGTGGAGCGTCGCCAACCTCAGGCATGCTCTTGTGATACGCATCCTCGCCTTCGCTGTGAGGTGAGGGAGAGAGCTCCTCCTCTTCCTCCCCCTCCTCCGGCGGGTACGGCGAAGCTGACGGTGACGGAGAGTCTCTCAGATTTGGCATGCTGGTATACAGAGAGTCTCTATTGTTGCTGGGTGACTGGGAGCCCATGTCCTCCACTGCGGTAACAGTCTCGGAGCCATGACCGCTGTGGCCCTCCAGGCGCCTGGGAGCCTTCTGGGCGCTGTAGAGTAGAGAGTGAGTCCTTTGGGGAAGGAGGGGTGCCTCCAGCACCTCCTTGTGGTGGGGGTGCAAGAGCAGCTCCAGGGTGGTGTGGCCTCCTTTTCCACCACCTCTCTGCGGGGATGAGGCCTCCGTGTGGTCTGCCACGATGGCATCATCCTCGCTCCCGCTCCCACCCCCTCCTTGATCCACAGTCACCCTGGTGTGGGGAGGCGGCGCGCGGTCCCTCTCTCTTGGGGTGCTGCGAGCCTTAGGGGCCCCGCGGGGCCTGAGGTTGTTGTGGACAATCTCGGATATGATCATTTTCTCAAATGCGGCGTCATCCAGGTTGAGGACCCCCAGGTCACCAGGGGCTCGAACACCCACGGCTTCATAGTCATCGTCGCGCAGGGAGTAGCTGTTGTTGAAATTGCCGTTGAGGGGGAGGGTGTCCATGGCGCTGATGTCCCTGCTGTTGCTGAGAGAGTGCTGTCCTAGAACGAAAGGCGGAAAAGCAGGTAAAATATACTTTCATTTATGTCAAGAAAGAAAACCACCACACCATTCACATACGAAGAGTCTTGCAAATGTATTCATAGCCCCTGAACTTGTTTGCACGTTGTTGTGTAGAGGCACAATTAATCAGTCTTTTGGCATTTATGTGATAGACCAACACAATGTGGAGAATTGAAGCTACAAGGCTTTGTCTCTATCCAGTTTGGCAAATCTAGATAAAAATTCTTGCCTATTTCTTCATGTGAAATATCAGAACATCCATTTTCACAGGTTCCTAATTGGATTTAGATCTGGACTTTACTGCACAAATACACCACAGCATGATGTTGCCACCACCATGTTTCACTAACGTAATAGTGTATTCAGAGAGCAGTGCAAGGTTAGCGTTCTGTTATGCATGTAGGTCGTAAAGGTAAATTTTGATCCCTGCTGACCAGAGAATGTTTGCTCCCCCTCCCCAACTCCCCTAAAGGTCAGGATGCACAAATAATATTTTTCCTGCTCACATATTTTTCACCAGAGCTGTTGATCTCTGCAGCTTCTCCACGGTTACCACCGGCCTCCTGGTTGCTTCTCTGATTAATGCTCTCCTTGCCTCTCAGTTTAGACGGACAGCTATGTCCAGGTGTGTTTGCAGCTGAATCATACTCTCTATTTTCAGATGATGGATTGAACAGAGTGCCGTGAGACGCTCGCAGCTTGAGATATTGTTCTATAACCCAACTCTGCTTTAAGATTTGCTACAATTTTAACCCTGACTTTTCTGATGTGTTCCTTCGTATCTATAACTTATACTTATAGATAAGTTATAAGTAATTTTTTACACTTGATTTTATTAAGTAACATCAAAGTAAAGGTAAAAGTAAAAATGTGCTACTTAGTTAAAAAGCCGTTTAATTTTCTTCAGCTTCACAGTTATGAGCTACTTTGTGTTGGTCTAGCATATAAAATCCCAATATGCATTGGAATTTATAATTAGGACATGACAAAAATTTTAAAAGTTCAAGAGGTGTTAATATTTTTGCAAAGCACTTCAGTTGATACTGCTCAGGACACTTTAAACTTTTGCTTCTTGATCTGAGGTTTGATTTTAATTTCATGTAAGTGCGACAACATGAAATTCAAAGGAGAACCAATTATCTACCCGCTATGCTCGTCCTCATTACAGATGACGTTCTCGGACCAATATAAGAAATTATCCTGAACAATATTGGAAGAATGAGACCAAAGAATGACTTAAAACTTAAAAATATAAACATCAACATACATCAAAGTAGCTCATGACCAGGTAACATCACAGCAGCAAAAATGGCTGAAAACTAGGTGATGCGCATTACCCAAGTAGATGAAAACGAGGGGATGAGAAAATGTGTCATCCACAATGAATAAAACATTCCACCTGGTAAAAAAAGGCAAGACTAGAGTGTAATGTCAAACACAGATGGCCAGTCACCTCTTTTACGCCGGGGGCCCCATGAGAACAGCAGCAGGCCCCCATACACCATGAAACACAGACACCGTGCAATGACTCACTTCGCCACCACTCACATCAAGTGTGTCTGCTCAGGCTATCAGGCCTAAGAACAGCTGATTTGCAAACAACAACAAAAAAAGGAAAACAGATGCTCTTTCAATTGCAGCAGAAATAACAAAATTAGTGAAATAAGACAAAAGTGGAAGCTTGTAACATTCAGCCTGGATTCAGCTGTGTCCTTCAAACCACAAGTGATTTTTCTTTAAAGTGTTTAATTTGAATGGAAAATACATGTATTTGTTCACCAGATTGAGAACTAAAAGCCAGAAAAAAACAACTGAATCCAGGACTCTGCAGGTGAAAAGATTCAGCGGCAAGCATATAAAGCCTATGTCAGAACTTTACATACACTTATCAATGATATGAATTTTAAATTCATTTTGGGGCTTTTAATGACATGATTAAATACATTTTTGGGGGAGAAGAATGAATATAGAAGAAACAACTTCAGGGAATTTTAAAATAACTAGGTTCATATGTTTGAAATTTATTATGGACTATGGAACACAGTCCATAATACAGGCTCAAAATTGAATATCCATGTCCAAATACTTACAGACACCCCTACTGATGTTCAAACTACTGTCCTTTAGGAAGTTGCAGAGAAACCACACAGTTTTTGTCGCCACCAGCAAGCTCCTGGCATAATTCTGACTGGATGTTTGAACACGGTTCTTAGCAGAGTTGGTAGAGCTAATTTAAAGTGGTTAGTTTCCTGGCACACAGCGAGCTTTAAAGCATAAGCCCATACATTTTCAACAGGGTTGAGTTTGGGGGAATTCCAGAAGGCAAAAATTAGAATGTTTATCCTTCCTAAAACCAGTTTTGATGTATGTTTGGGGTCGCTGACCAGATGGAAGATATAACTGAGACCAAGTTTCCACTTTTGACCAAAACTATTATCTCTGACGAAAGAAACAGAGTGCAAGAGCAAGCAAGAACTCAATTTAAACCCGTTACAACAGGATGCTGATGGAAAACCAGTGCCCAATATCATCTGACTTGTAAATTTATTGAAATATTTATCCTCAAAGAGAAAAAGGATGTTTTGAGGCTTTCTAGTCTAAGACAACTGTGCCAACTGTCAGGTGTACAGTTTGTTATGCTGCCTGTGGTTCTTGGTCTCTCGCAAAATGGGTGGAATATAGGAAGAAAAGGACTACCTACAAACTTTTCTACAAGAAAATGATTCCAAAAACTAATAAAACTGGTTTCAGAATAGATAATGCAGGTAAACATCAATCTTTTGGAATAGTCTGTACTGCATTGGCTACTACAGCTGGTTCTAAGGCATAAAGAAAACTTACCAATTTAAATTAGCTTTACTGTATTTAACCCTCCCACAGTCTTTAGAAATGGAGTCATTTAGACCCCACAAGGTTTTTTATGTGTGGTTTAGGAAACTGACGGTCTGATGGCAGAACTCCTCTTTCCCAGCTGTCTGACCGTGACATTTCTAATGCCTCTCCTGAGCATTTTGTTAAGATCTGGGAGGTTTAAAAAGAAGTGATGTGAATATTCAACCAATAGCTGTGCCATAAGCTTGCTGAAGACTACATTTAACCGACTGTAGGTAGAGATGTAGGGATATATTTGAGTCTGTATGAATATTTTTTGACCCTGTGTAGGTTATAGAAAAAAAAACAATATTTTAATTGTTTTCAAAACTTACCTAAGTTATTTGTCATATAAACAGTAAACCCTGAAAAAAATTGTTAAATGCAAGAGCCCAAAATATTATTCAGGTTGATGAATAATATTTGTGCTCAGGATTAAAAAAATAAATAAATACATAAAACTAGAAGACTTCCTAGATAAAACCGAGTTTGTTCCGCTTTTATATGAACAATGTAGAACACATACAAATAAAAAAAAATTACTCTGGTTTTCCACAGGCTGCATTTGAATAATAGTGTAAGTGTTAAAGATTTAAGTGGAAGTGCCTAGTTTTAGGATTACTTAATGTGATTGAGGTGTTGGGTTTTTATTGTTTCAGGCAAACAAAAGGACAGCGTGTCAGTGTTGAGTCTCAAATGAGCTAGTCAGAAAATGAATAAAAATAACCAAAAATAAGTTAAAAAGCAAAAAAGTGTTTTATGGAAAGTGCCAAAAAAGTACAGAGAGCAAAGAGTAAGGTGATTGTTGAGCAGCCCTTATTAACTTTAATGGGGGGTTGTCCGAGATCTCAAATTATATCCCTCGCTTTCAGATTAGGCTACTCTATTTTGAGGTTGTGGCTTGAGGGTGCAGCTGTAAATTTTATCTACTGTTCATTGGGCATTGCACAGTTTAACCATGAGACATTTCTGGAATATCCCTCAATCAGCCTATGTTGATGATTGAGCAACATAGGCAGTTGACCAGCGCGGCATTAGAAGGGATCACACAAGCAGGGAGAAAGTGGAGTGCTGATAAAGGCTCTTAGGCAGGCCTGCATTCATGCAAGAACTTATCCAGAGCAGCTCAATGAAAGTAGTCGAAATAACCTAATTATTCTAATTTGTGAGAATACTGAACTAGTTTCAAGTCATTTTGTTGATGATTTAGTTAATAGTCTGGATTTAGGATAGTTGATTGTGAGTTGAATATATTTTGTTTCCGGCAAACAAAAGAAGAAAATGGTAAGAGCTGGGTTTTAAACAAGCATATCAAAAATGTACAAAGGAGGTAAAAAAATATTCCAGAATGAGTAAAAAAAAGTTAAGTCCAAAGAGCAAAATGCAAATCAAGGTCAGGGTGCTGGTGGGGAGGCTATCAGTCTTGTGTCCGGATAGACTTTGCTTCAAAATGTACATTTATCTTTGCATGCAACCTGGATTTTTATTTATTTATTTATTTTTACTGCAGACAGGTATTGTCTACCGGGAAAGGGAGGGAAATGATGTGAACAGAATTCAACTGGACATGGCGACAGCTGCACTCTGGGAAATGTTCCAACAGAGATTCATTCAATATGCTCTCTCTTTCCAGTTTTTACTGCATCAGACGAACATCTGCAGAATATTACTTTGCATTAATACACTTATAATGGAGGACAGGCTCATCCTTTTCCAGGAGCTAAATGTAATGACTATAGCAGGCAAACTTAGTAAATGCCTATGTTGAGCTTGACAGCTTCTCTCTATGTGCATTTCATTTTTGGCTGGTGATCTTCGCACCAGGTTTTGACATTTGTGTGTCACGCTGCTGCAGCTCCCTAAACATTGTTTTCCATATGTTAAATCCTTGACTTTTTTTTTCTGTTTATAAGCATGTGAACTATTTCTTTTGTTTTACCTGTGTGTTTGAACACAAATAACAACAGAGGATAGCCTCAGGAGGAGAGAAAAAAAGTGTGTAAGGCAAGGATTTATGCTCACATACTGAGAATTACCCGGCAATTAAATATTCCCTCTTTTTATCTGTCTCCTGTGCGCCAGAGTTAAAATGCAATTATTCTACACAGATTAGGCAGGTAAACATTTTAGGGATAGAAAACAGCAGCTAAGTTACGCACCTGAGCTGCTTGGCTGCAAAAGAACTCACCTCAACAAAAATGTAATTAATCAATTTCGAAAAAAATAAAAAATGTAATCAAAAGTGCATCTGGTTTTCAGTAGTTCAGCAGTGGCTCGGTCCAATCACTGCTTCATTAGTTCTAAGCATGAAGTGCGCATTGTGCTGCCAGCCAACTCGCAGCACAAAACAACAGAGACTGAAGCAGGTTAATCGGCACAGTTGCTCCATACACACTTTGGTTAGGAGCCGCCTTGTGTATTCCCTTTGTATCATCAAGTGCCTGTGAAATAACAGAGGCCTGTAACTCTGCCCGCATTGCGTCATGAGCTTCTGTTTTTTTCTCCTCTGATTGGGCTTCTTTCACTCTGCAAGAGAGGAACTAGGTCACAATGCACCGCGCTGTTCCAAATCAGGTTTATCTTCAGAAAATGTCGAGATTTCAATAAGTTGTCACTGTGATAACGCCCAATATTCCATGCATGAAATATCCACGTCGGTGGACAATAAAGGTTTATGATAGACAACTCAGTGGATGCCTGGATGTTAGCTGGGTGGATGGAGGCCAACAGACGGACGGATGGATAATAAACAAACCAATGGATAGGTGGATGAATTATGGATGTATGAATGTGAACTGAATGATGGGCAAACAAATCTTCACTAATCTAATCCCATTTTATTTCCAGACTGCCCTCGGATATTTTTTGTCAGGTGGCGATAATAACATATATGTATATGCATATATAAATAATCTGGACTAATATGCTGCAGCTGTGTTCACCAAAAAGAAATTCCCACATGACTTCTAAGTAGACCAGATAAGAAGAATACTCTGATGTTGATCTCCGTTATAAAAAGGGAAAACTAGGTAACAATAAATAAAACACTTAGAAGATGCGAGCCATGAAGGACAAAAGGTAGAGTCTGTATAATTAGTTTGAACATTTTCAGTTATGCCATGTCAAAGTCTCAGTCTCCACTGCTTTCACATATAAAAAAAATAAAAAATAAAAAATCCAACATACTTCATGGAACAGTTTGGCATTTTGAGAAGGATTTGTTTTCTGGCAGGGAGACAGATGAGAAAAGTGACATCACTCTCAAGATTATTCTGTTGAATATGAAGCTGCTGTGACTAAAATAGCATACAGAATAAAGGCTGTTAACCAGGCAAGACAGCCCAGCTGCAGCCACCTTTAGTGCTCCCTAATTAACACTTGATATCAGGATCATTTATTAATTGCACAAGTATGTGCAATGTATAAAAAAGACAACTTCCTGCTGGAATATTTCCTCTGGCAAAGGCTGTTAACTTTCTTTTCTCTCTCTTGCTCTCTTTCTCTCTTAGTTGGTTGCCTGGGAACAGCTCTGCTCCAAGACTGGCAGATAACCCACTCCAAAATGGCAAATTGTTGTTTTCCAATGGCTTAAACAAATGAGATATAAAGTGTTAATTAGTGCGCTTTTAAGGTCCTGATAGGCTGATTTTGTTATTGAGGCTGCTTCGCCTGATGTTCCAGCTCGCTGTTAAACCCTAACAACCTGTTGTTTTTACACAAATAGGATAAAACATGTTAATTATTGAGCCTCGGAAGTGCTGGTAGGTGTACTTTGAAACCAGAGCCAGGTTTTCACTCTTCACGCTTAAAAAATAAAGAGCTGGCTGTAGGTTTAACAGACTAGACCTGAAAGTGGTTGCAATCTGTCTCTCTTTTTCCAGAAAGGGGAATACTTCTCAAAATGCTGCAAGGGTGCTTTTGAAACCACCACAAATCTGTGCAAGACAAAGAAAGAGAAGAAGTGAGGTGGCAGGGGTAGAGGATGTGCACCTGGGGAGTGAAAGGCCGGTGGAGAGGGGGTGTTGCACACCACCGTTTCAGCCAGGAGGTTGTTATAGGGGTTAGTGTCGTGGGTTCGGAGGAGGGGGTTAGTTAGGAGGTAGTTGCCAGTCATCCCTGCAATAACAGGAAGAAGAGACAGAAAAAAGGGGAAAGAATTAGGAGGTGAAAACAGTAGAGGAAGCGAGCTCAAGGTTGCATGTTCTTAAGTTTTTGCGGCAATGCATTGGGTAGATTCCATAAACAAACACTGATACTCGCTGTACAGAACCTTTCGCCGCAGAAGATTTACGGCCTCTGCTCCGTCTGTGTGCGGACAGAGCAGCAGCGGAAACGCTGGTCAAGGCGTGCCGTATCTCAAACAGCTCGCCGATGTAACTGACAAACAACATTATAGGGACAAGTGTTGACCAAAACCTGGCAACATAATCAGCTGCAATGTTTATGTGAGGCAGATTCATCCAAACAAACTCATCCATTCGAGACAGCAGACGAAACATATCCATGTGGCCGACCACAAATAACACAGTGTCCTCATCAACCATCATGCGCTTTTCTAAGCTCTCGGGAATGCAGCAACACATCCGAAGTTATTAGAATGAATCTTTGAGAAACTTTGTATTGGCAAGGATTGCTTAAAAAAAAAAAAAAAAAAAAGAAAAAAAAAAGTGCTGAACTGAAGCCAAATCTGTATTGGCAGAGTCCGGTTCCTGGGTTTCATGATGCTGGAATAATTCCCAAAGCTTGCTCTGACCCCCATTCGACTTTGCTCCTCTCTGTCCTCTTCTTCTACCTTCAAAGTCACTTTGGGATGACAGTATCTTTAGTCCTGATCTATAGCATAATAAACTCCACAGCAGTGCTTTGCAAGCGATAAACTGCTTTCCTACATTTTGTCCTGCTGCAACTTGGAACAAAATAGTTTTTTTCATTAAATTTTTGAAACTGTAGTATGCATCTGAATTCGGCTGTAGTGGCAGCTATGCCGTAAGTCTTGACTAGCTTTGCAAATTTAGAGACTGAATTTATCCATCTTCCTATCAACTCTGCTTAATAAATGCATTCCCACATTATGATGCTGCCACTTCCATGTTTCGCACCGAGGGTGGTCTCCTATGAGTCATATGGAGTTTTCTACAACCACAGGTTTTCCATAAGGGCAGGAAAGGTACATTTTGGACTCATTTGACCAGACCACCTTATTCCACATGCTGACTGTGTGGGCTACATGGCTTTTCTTCATCAGTGGAGTTCGTCTTGCTCCTCTTTTGGTCCAAACAACTAATATCTGTCCTGTTGATGTATTCTCCCACTCAAAAAGCTCCTCCAGAGTTACCATTAGCATTTTGGATGCTTTTCTGATTAAATTCTTCCTTGCCCTTAGTATGTTTTCACTTCTACCTACTGAATTGTTCCCTTTTTGTGCTGTTTTTTAACCTAACCCTACCTTGAACCTCTCAGCATCTTTATCCCTGATTTGATGTGTTCTTTGGCCTTAAATATGCTGTTTGTTCAGTGAAGTTCTCAAACAAAGCTTTAAGGGCAGAACAACCTCATTCACACAAGGACTGAACTGCACACAGATGGACTATATAAAAATTAGATGACCTCTTGTGGATGTTTCAACAGGATTTTTTTTAGGAATAAAGGGCTGAAAATAAATGCATGCAACACTTTTCAGAGTTTTATTTGAAAAGAAAATCGTATCATTTTCTTTCCACTGCACAATTTTCCCCAACTTTGGCTTGGTCTATCTCATAACAACATATTAATACACACACACACTTCTAGTTGCAATGTGACAAAATGTAAAGGGGTTCTAGGAAGGGAGGCACTGCAAATATATTATTATTTGTCTGTTTCTTTCCATTTATTTGGTCTAAGCAAGCAGAGACAAGTGAGAAAATGCTGCAAAGCTTTGAGCGTTTAATGCATCTGATTGTTCGTTTGGAGAAAAGCGGCATGAAATCGGGCCTTATCTCCCTCTCCCCTCAGTCAGCACGAAGCGATGCAGGCTGCATCCATTGAAGTGTTTACTGTTAATTCAGAGCTTCATCACAAAGAGAACAGAGCTCGTGTCTCGTCTGGTGATGACGGAGGCAGTAGTTGCTTACCCTGGTTGAGAGTGGAGGTGCTGTTTATGTCGCCTGAGATGAAGGAAGACTCCGACTGCTTTCTCACAGTGTCGTTCCACATCCGCCTGATGCGGCTCTGCGTTGAGGAAAAAAAGCAGCCGCTGATTAGTGCTCAACATGGTGCTGTTATGTTTCAAGGCTTCTGGTCCCCAGGCCTGAGTGGCTGTGTGGTTTTGTGATTCAGACCATACTCTCTATAAATTAGGATCTAATTGACGCGCTAGCTGATGACATGTTTGTGTATCACAAAGCTCCACAACATGCTATTGATTCGACTGCTCCCTAAAATTGAGAATCTTATGGTTTGTAATTTGACTCTGAGCTGCTCTCTTCTACTTTGAGCAGCAAGAGCAGAAGCAGCCACCAAATTCCCAGCAGTGCTCCCTAAATGAGACCTCACAAAGTCTTTGGAGCAGATATCATAAGTGGGATAAGCAGCAATTCTTTCCCACAGGGTGCCCATGTTTTAAGTTCAGAGCAGATGCTTTTCAAGAAATCATTAAAAAAACTGTTAAGTTATATAAGGTTGAAGAAATCAAGCAAAATTGACACAGTTTAAAACCTGCTTTATTCATTAACGTTGGGGAGGTTATTCACAATTTCCATACCCTTAAATTTTTTTATTTGTACTTTGCTTTTTAGGTTGATCAGTGATTCTATAAATATACCAGAGAGTCAAATATCTTTTGGTCGCTCTTTAAAGTGGGAAAAGAGGACGCATACCATAACATAACAGCACGAAGGACTGCATTTATGTTGCTACACTCCTCACTAAGAAGGATGGTTAGTGAGGGGATAGAAGACCTGCAAAGTTTAAGGAGTAAGCAGAATCCAGTGTAGAACCTTTAGGTGCCATCGACATATTAAATGTAGGTCTGAGATTGACGTCAAAAAAGGCCATAGGTCTCACATGAAACACCACTTTTTGAAAAGCACCTGATGCCCAGTGCACAACATGGTGGGAGACCAGTAATGCTGTGGGTCTGTATCTTACCCAAAGTATTTGAGATTCCTAGTACGACTAAAGATTTCAAATACTTTAGACCTTAGTACCACCGTAAGTTTTGAAGTATAATAATAACATTTGGTCAAATCAAGTCACATCTACTGCAGCCAGATGTGACTGGGTGCCGATTTCAGTCCGCAGACCTTAATCAAGTAGAAAAGCTATTGGGGAGCTGAAAGGAAGAGAACAAAAGGCCTCGAGGCCTTTAAATAGCCTTTTAAATAGCTTTAACAGAGGTTCCAGTCAGTGTGGAGGGAGCTTTACTCTGGTTCAATATTTGTAAAACAAGCTAATTGATCCAAATGTGAGAGATTTTCCTAATGCTAAATATAATCTATGGCTCAACGATCAGAAAGGAGATGTAGGTAATTATATTAATAAGTACTGGCTTTATGAATGAAATTGAGCTGCATGCTTTATTGTTCACATAACAAAACAAAGACTAAAAATGACAAACAGGTTTACCTATCTATAAAATTCTGACATATGTATTTCTTGCTTGATCTGACTTGTGTAATGAAATAATACATCTTACATGTTTTGTATAGCATCATAACAGTCGTGGCTGTAATTTGTTTACAAATATATCTATTCACATCATTATTTTTGACAAGCTCGGCTGACAGACGATGGCGACTGCTTTCTGAAAATGTGTAAATCTTTCATTTATTATCTGGCTGAGAGCCATCTCCTTCTGCCAGACTCTGATTGTAAAAATGCCTCACCTCATGAGGACTTCAAAAGATATTAGATTTAGAAAATAACCAAGAGCATTTTTTTATTACTTTTTAAACATCTTGTTGTGTCCTAAATGGGTTTACTCAATAATCACAATAAATACTACTATACTTTTTTCTGTATTAAATTTCTTCAACCAGATAGAGATACAAAAGCGTTAAAAGAACAGAAATATTAAAGACAAAAGCAAACACGATGCTGGCAGAAGGTGGGAAGAACGTTATTCTGAATCCTGTACTGAGACAAGCTGAAAGCCCAATCAGCGAGCAAGAAGCCACTGCTCTGAAAGCAGCATGAAAAGACAGATTACAGTTTGCAAATGCACTTGAGCAAAAAAAGATGAATTTTTGAAGGCGTTTCCTTCAAAAATATCCCAAACATGTCCCTAAATTTTTTTAAATTTAAGTATTTGAAGTATTTCACTAAAATGTAAGTATTTGGCTACAATGACCATTTGCTACATTTGGAGAAAAAGCAGGGATGCTTGCAAGACTAAAATCATCCTCCAAACAGTAAAGTATTGGGGATAACAGGTCACAGAATATAGTTTACATTTATCTTTAAAGGAATAGAAGTGTATGCAATTTCAAACATGCAAAGAACTGTTGCAACAAACAAGTTTTATTTAGGTATGCATTCAGATTGCTCAACACATGGTACTCAAGCAGTACATTTGGTGACACTTGTTTAATGCAGCATAAAGTTTTAGAAGGTAAAGTCATTCATAATTGGAATGTTATTTATGTTTGCAAAAGCAGAAATATAACTGCTGAGTTAAATATTTCACTATTTAGTGAAGTCCTATTGTTACTGTGGCAATCATCAGTAATATCACAGAATAAATGGCATCATCAGGAAAGAACATTTTGTGGAAAATACTGAAGCAACATATACCTGGAAGACATAACTTGTATGTCATAACAATCATCTTCAGAAAAGAACAACCAAATTAATTAAAAAATGACTTAAAGAGAATGGCCTTTTTGCAGTAAAGTAAAAAGGTCTTCAAACCTCACTAAGTTCCACCAGTTCTGTCAGGAGGAATGAGCCAAAATGCCACCAAACTATCAAGAGAAAGCTTGTAGGGGGAAATCCAGAATGCTTCTAACCCAAGTCATACAGCTTAAAAGGTAATCCTATCAAATATTAAAGACATGTATTTGAAGGTTTAGTATTTTGCCATTTATGAAGCATAAGAAACTGACATATAATAGGAAACATTTAGTCAGTGAGGGAAAAAAAAGTGTCTTTTTATATGGTGTATGTAACCATGTGCTTTCAGCTGAAGTCACACATGGGAAAAAGGCATCAACACTTGAAGGTTAAGTGACTATTGGTTTAAAGCTTTCAGCTGGATTTCTTGACATGAAAATGCAGCAAAATAACTCAACTTATTTTTTCAAAAATCTAAAAGATCACGAAAAAATAGTTTTATTGCTGAAAACCTTCACAGACATCATTTCACAGCTTAAACTCTTGCTTGCTTCCCATTGGCGTACCTGAGTAGCAGAGGAGTAGCGGGCTGTGGATCGAGACGTGGCTGCCTTGGCTGAGCTGTGGGAACTCTCAGAAGGCAGGGCGCCACAACACTGGGACTGATGGAAACATTTGCTGTACTCCTTCCGGACCTGCAGAGCAGCAAAAAGATTAGGACAAACTGAACACACGGACATAGAGTTTGACACATCCGCCTCTCCTCAGGGAGAGGTGCAAATCCCAAATCTTTATCTACTGGCAGCCAGCCGACAGCAGTTTAAATGCCAAACCTTCAAGAACTGGGATGACAGGAAACCTGTAACATGCTACAAATTAAAGCCACCCTTGAATATCTGTTTTGCTTAAGTAGGGAAAATATTTGTGAAAATAAAAATTATCCACATACTTAGCATTGGAGAATGAGTGTGTTGGGATTAAATTAAGTGAAATTTGGAGTTAAATTGAAAACATATAATCAGTTACTCATCTGCAGGCTATGATTTGACCAACTTCAAATTCCTTCTCAAATAACAAAATTTATATGCAACCAATAAATGCAATAATAACAACCAATAAACAAGCAATTTAAGATATCAATGCTTTACATCAGCCATTGAATCTATTTGTTAGAAGTTTAATTATTGCAGTCATTTTTTCTTTTGTTCAAAATGCAAGTTTTAGAGAAACAAAGCTTTCTAGGAGCTCTAAAACTCAAGCAAACTATTTTAATTTTATAAGTTTAAAGTGCATGAAAGAGGTAAACTTATATAGTGCCTTGCTACAGTATTCATATTTTGTTTTGCACTCAAAAGACCTAAATGCATTATAATGGGACTTTATGTGAAAAATCAACACAAAGTGGATACATTTTTTTTAACTAGTAAAATTCTGAACAATAGTGACATGCATTTATTTGCATAAAGTTCTCTTTAGTTTGATGCCCTTAAATAAAATCTTGTGTAACCTACTGCAGCCAGATATGACTGGGTAGATGCAACTACTCAGGAACTCTGGAGATCCTCAACTGAGGTGGAAAACAAGACTAATGTCAATCCACAAATCTGTCAAGAAAAAAGCTGTTGTTGAAGCAAAGCCATAAGGAATCAGACCTACAGTTGTATAAAGGTGAAAAAAACAAACATTTTCTGGTGAGTTGAGACCAAGAAACACGACTCAAGCAATATTAATGCATAAGCAATATACTGGTAAAAAAAACGACAAAAAGCTGTGATTTGCATTTTCTTCCCTCCTATCTTGATCTGTACGTCAAGGTCTCTTTGTACCTTCATATGAGAGGAGTGGGCATCTACTACTTAGACTATCAAATAGGCTCCATTTTGTATACGTATGCACAATTGAGCTATGTGTGTGTTAGCTGTGAACTAGTGGATTCCAGACATTCCTTTGTGATCCTAATGCAGCGAACACTCATACTGTGATGACGATGATATGTGTGATATACTATGGGGTTAACGGAAAGAAAGATGGAGCGTAATACATGGCAACCCTAGAAGAAACTCTGTTTGAGGATGTAAAAGACAAACAACCAGAGCCACAGTGGAGTGAGTTAGATCAAAGGATACTTATCTATTCAAACGGCCCAGTCAAAAGCTGGACATAAATCAAATTGAGAATCTGAGGCAAAACTTGAAAACAGATGTCTTCTATCCTATCTGACTTCTGAAAAAGGGAATTAGAGACTATTGATATTAGATAGGGGTATCAAGAGTAAAGAACGGCATAGTTTTCAATTAAAAACAATGTGTTCTTCACATCTAAAGTGACATAAATCCCAGTGAAAAACTTTGACATTTGCAAAAGCTGTAAAAGTGTGAGGGGTATTAATACTTTTGCAATACATCCTGTATGGCAGCTTTACAGATAAACAAGTACCACTCGACTGTTTTTTCACCCCTGCATTAGTCCCAAAAGGCAGTTTCTTACTTTTTTCTGAAGCAGACAGTGAAAGATGAAGATAAACATCCCTTGCAGAGTGTTGAAAATGGTGAAGAGGTAAGCCATCACGATGGACGACTCGTTGAGGAAGAACAAGCCGAAGGACCACGTGAGTCCCAAAAGACAAAGCAGAGCAAAAGCTCCCAACACCCATGACCTGCAAAAAAAGGTGGAAAAGTGATGATGAACAACTGAAAAAGGAAAATTGTGCTACATTTCAAATCTTCTGAACTGCACTTTAATACAATATATATCTTTGGTTTACTTTTCCTGCTCTGGAAATGTTGCAGAAATTTTGACAAATTTCTGGCACGGACAGTTAGATAAAATTTAGCTCCTTGGTCTGCGTCAGAGTTTGGTAGCTGAAAAGACGGCACAAACAACAGGCTTGACTTGATGCCTTTTGAGGAAAGTCTAAAGGATACAAGATAGCCTAACAGTCAGTTTCAGTGACAAAAAAAGAAACAGAAAGAGGGGAGTCCTCCCCCCTACCCATTTCTGAGAAAGATCTAGCGAGTGTGGAGACAAGGGGAGAAATAGACCATCAACATGTCACTTGAAAAGAAATCAGAATAATAATCATGGCTTATTAGACATGCTGTCCACTTGTTTGTGCTTCTTCTGCAGGGATATAATTTTGTTTTTGGTCTGGGGAAGAAAAAAGCCAGACAACTTTTTAACAAGTTCCAATATACACAACAGAAATTCTATAAACCATAGTGGAAGACCTTAATTAATGACAGTTAATGGTTTTTGACTGCTAGTTATGGTTGCACAAAATGCAGCATCCACAAATGTGTCATTTATGTGAACTAAAACAAGCACGAAAGCCAATTAAAATGTTTTATTTATTTATTTTATTTCTTTTTTTGCTTTTTTTTTGGTTTGGACCCAAATCTGAGTTGCTGCCTAAAAATCAAACGCCTACGTAACATATGCTGGCATGCCGTCAAACATATTGTTGAACAAGGCTCCAAGCGCAGAAATGGTCAGGGATTTGCTGATTTATCAACCCAAAGCAGCCCACTGGAAGCAGGGAGATGGAAGAAAACCCCCACCCCTAAAACCCACTTCATATAATTATTTTCCCCCCATTTTACACATCTTGAAATCAACAAAACATATGGTTGGGATCTATCTTCCAAATGTGCCTATAAACTATGTGAGAACACAGGAGCAAAGAGATGCCAAAAGGTCAGCAATGCACTTATGAAGAAATAAAATAGGCAATATACCCATGAGTAGCACAAATACTGAAATCATAAAAGTGAGCTAAAAAAGCACCACCAACAGGCTGAAAAGAAAAATAAAATCTGAAAGGGTAAACCGTGGGACTGGCTGGAAGTAAAATCAAATAAAATGTGTAGGTCAAATACAGCTTTTGAAATTATAGCAGCAAGGCAGAAGCGGCGATGGCGCGTATTATTTTCCTCTTCGCATATAAACCACCATCCCTCCTCCTCATACCTTTCTCAGTACGGACACCCAAACACAAACACACACAGTCACAAATCAAGCAACAACACACCCGGCCTCTTAATCTCCTAGAGTGACACCCCTCACCTGATACCTCCCAGCCTGCTTGAATCGGGTTTCATGGAGGTGGAATGCTTCACCATCTTGTACATCGTCACCACCAGGAAGATGACATTGACCTGTCAAAACAGATGTGCATCAGGGTTAATAGACTGCACTAAGGAAGGCATCCAGTTCCATGTGCTCGCAGTGCAGGCTTAGGTGCTGTCAGTAGAGATGTAGTCAGATCCTTTCCTCACAGAGAGTGCTGTGAAGAACTCCAGATATTCTAATGAGTTAAAAACATGTATTTAAACACTGCTTGCAATTAAATATTCAGTTCTGTATTAAGAAATTCTCAAACATTGATGTTTAATCACAGCTTTTGTCTCAGGACCAGAAGGAGATTTAACTGAATTAAAAAAAAAATCTGTTTTAATTGTTAAACAGAGGACACAAACAAGAATATTTTCTAGTAGAAAAACGTTAGGATCCCTCTACTCTCTAATCCCTAGATTTATCTTCTTTGACTGAAATAACTTCGGTGTCTCTGGTATCGGTTTGTGGAAAGGATACTGTACTTCTGACTTCCACTTGAGAAATGCTGAAGGGGTTACTGCTTGTAGAGCTCATTTTAGTCTCAAAACTAAAATTAGCTCTGAATGACGTCATACAAAATTTTGTAGAAATTCTGAGATTTTTCTTAGAATTTTCACAAAGCATCGTTTCGCCAGATAAAAAAACTTGATACAAGCAGACATTATCACTAAATAGATGGTGTAGTAAAATAGCCAGCATGGCTAGAAGCCTGTAAATGTGTGATGCTTCCAATTTGCATAGTTTCATCACCATGACACTTCTAAATCCAGATCACTTATACTGGGGGCATATTTTTTTTATGTCTCATTTTGTTTATGTATAAACCAATTACAGTGAAGACAGTGTCACACCTAGCAACAGGAGGGTCAACCACGACACCTCAGTAAGGTAGACATTTCTATCGCTTTTAGCAGCTAACTGAGTCACTCTTTCTTTTTAAAGGTCTTTTTTGGCTCTCGTGGCCTTTATTTGAAAGTGCTATGACAGGAAAGTAGGGTAATGAGAAAGAGGGAAGACATGCGGCAAGGGAATCGAACCTGCGACGGCTGCGTCAAGGACTAAGGCCTCCTTATGTGGGCTTGTGCTTAACCCCTATGCCACCCCAGCACTCCCAGCAGGAATTTTTAGAATAAAATGGGAGCTCTCTGAGTGGAGTTTGAGAATCTTTAAGAACCTTGGTCTTGGTCTTTTTCCATGTTCTCTCTGGCAACTTCACTTTGGTCTACATGTTTTATTAGAAAAGCACACAGTGCCGGAACTTATTTACTAGCGAAGATTTTCCTTTTGAAGTTGAAAGTATAAAATGAAGAGAAACTTACCCTTTTGCATCGTTGAAAGTTGTAAACCACAACAAATAGCAAATGTTCTTATTTAGCAAATTGCAACTACAGTCTTAACTCAGCTGTGACGTCATTCCTAACTCTAAGCTCCAACTTATGAAAAAAAAATCCACTGCAGCATTAATCCAAGACAATTTAGGAGAAAAAGCTGCAGGAGAGAAGTTGACCTTCCAGCAGGACTTCGACACTGAGAGCCACAAGAGAAATGTTTAGATCAAAGGATACTCATGTGTTAAAATGGTCCAGTCGAAAAATTCGACTTGGTCGAGATTCTTGGATAGGATGAGAAAATTGTTGTTCAGAGATGCTTTCCATTTACTCTGATTGAACTTGAGCTATTCTGCAAAGAATAGGGTGAACATTTAAGTCTTTAGTTGTGCAAAGCTGGTAAAAGACATTCTCAGAAAAACTAGCAGCTGCAATTGCAATTGACTATTGACTTTTGAAGCTGAATACAAAAACCTGCCGCACTTTTGATGTCTTTGTTTGAGAAATACTTTGAGAGCCACATATTATTTTTGTCCAGTTCTAAATTACGTATTACTTTGTTTTGGCCAATCCCCTGAAATCCCTTTAAATGAGGTTTGTGGTTGAATCCTGACAAAATATGAAAAAGATTAAAGGGGTAATAATATTTTTGAAAGACACTGTAGACAGAAACCAATATAGTCTGAGAAGAACGCTACATATTTTATTGTGTTGGCTTGAAAGGAAGCAGCACACCTTCAGTGAGAGGCCTATGAAAATTTCATACTGATCATAAGGCCTTCTGACTTTCACAGAGAAAATCAACAGCGAGAGGTTATCACTTTGGTCTTCCTCAGTCGGCTCGAGGCTTTGACGCGAGCTGCGTTCGATGTTTGTCTTTCTTTCTCATGTTTGTCATTACAGATGATGCCAAACACAGAGCGCAATTACACAAGATGAGGACGCACGCGCGGCAAAGCCCAAACAAATCTTAACACGTCATGGCTGAAAGCTCAGAAAGCTTTCGGAGAGAAAGGTGGGGGTGGGAGCAACAGGAGCTGAATGCCATATTTTAGAGGCAATTTCTACCGAGGCCAGGAAAAACATTTAAGTGATTCAAACCATACATCCAGAAAAGGTTTCCATGCTCTCAGGATGTCTTTCTGTAAGCACCGCAGGGCCTGTGGCCACAAAAGGAAGGGAGGGGATGAGCTTTGATTTGGTCTGATACCATATTTAACTGTTCAAATGTGCTGCACTAAAGATTCCATGAAAAACTACAGGGGTATATGGAACCTTTTTACTCCATTAGGAACTTCAGGTCGACTAAAATTGCTTTTTTTAAAGCTTAAAAATCTTTAAATGTAGAAAAAAGGTGAAGTTTACTAGAAAGCAAACCATAATTCTAAAAATTTTTGTTCTCCTGCAGGAAGAAAGAATCCCAATTATCCGACCATATGGATGCAGTCTAAAAAAAATGACAAGATGACAGAAAATAGTCTTGGAAGGGAAACAGCAGCATGTGAGGGGCAGGAATATGTAACCGAACAGCAGCGGGGAGAAAGATGGAAGAAGTAGGAGCGGCTGTGAAGACAGAAAGAGGCTTTTAGATCACGGAGTTTTGTCTCCTAGCCACTAGGGCCAATTTACGTCCCCACGAGCCGAGCGGCTGGAGATACATTTAACACAGCCGTAAGTGATGACACAGATACAGCGAGAAGGACAGACGGATGGACGGCGAGTAGAGAAGCTAGGAGGCACTCTGCAGAAAGCTGCATATGGATCCCCCCGAAAAAAACACCTCCTCCCCTACATGCTTGGTCTCTAAGGAGCCATCCTCCACAGTTTTCAGGTCTCTTACTTCTCTGCCAAATAAAGCACATAAAACCAGTGCAGGAGTCCATGCAGCTCTTCTCATGGTTTTGCATGTTTATACAACCGTTGGACTCGTTTACATGCATGCTCCTGCATGGACATTCGCCGTGTGTTTGTTCTCACCTCTTCTGCATGTGTGTTGTGAGTTTGCGGCGAACTCGGTGTACTCTACATGAAATATTAAGAAGTGAAGATGGAGATGTCTGTGTGCCAGGATTGGCTGGGGATGTGTCATGATCCTCAGTAGGGCAGTGCACTCTGGTAATGGTTGTCTGGCCCACCCACTCATTACTTCCATGTTGCCCCCCCCTCCCCGCTCCCCTCAACTCACCTCTCACTGTCACCCCCCTTGTTTTCCCACTGAGCAAATGACCTTCATGCCTGAAACGATTTCTCCTCCTGATTGCAGGAAGGGGAGTATTCTTTAGTTGAGACGAGAGGACCGAAAAGCTCTGCGTTGTTACTGCTCAACAATTCTGATTTCATAGGATTTCATAGCTGAGTGGACACTGATGTCCTCGTGTCAGCTATAATGGGACCACTTTCCTTTCATGCAAATTGATCTGAGAAAGCAGAGCTAAGAGGCTGCCAGCACACATGGAGAGAAAATCTATAAACTGTTTCCAAAGCTTCTCTGCGATTAAAGAAAAAAAAAAAAAACGATCCTACGCTTGCACAAATTTTAAAACTTACCACTATTATGAAGGTCACTGGTCCAATGAAGCTCCATATGAAATGGTTATCCACTCTCAACCAGCATCTGGAACACGTAAAAAGGAATATTTAGTTCATCAAGTCGTTTCAATGCCAAAACACTGCTCAGTCATATTGATTAGTGCACAGAGGAGCTGGTTAGATGATAGGCCATGACAACAGAGCAGCAACTCTTCTGACCACAGTGAAGAACACTCGACCTCGAAAGGGTGTTGGAACTGTGCCAAGAGGTGCTGCAGAGTAAAAAGCAATTCTTATCGAACTCGTGTTTTCAGTTTATATGTTTCAGTGTTTGCAAATGTACAGACTGGGCGCAAAACCGTTGTCTGTCTTGAGATTTACTGGGCGTGGTGATTCTAGGGGTCATTTCACCTGGTGAACATTAAAGGATTAAGAATCGAGGGATAGGTAGTTGTGGCAGCTTGCCTGGTTTTTCTGATATTTGTCATTGTTGTGACTGGTGCTGTCATTTGCCTTAGCTGAACACTTAAAGTCATGTTTCATAGTAATTTCGAAGTCTGTGTTTAGCAAACAGTGTATTGCAGGACGTTTTAAAGAAGCAATACCCTTTCCTTTGGTCTTTATTTTTCATAATGCATAAATAAAGTGAGGATTGCTGTAAAAAATTGGGAGAGTGAAAAATGATGTACACTTTCAATCTTCAAATTAGAAGATTAAAGCCTTCCAAGTCCTAAGTTTACTGGTTGGATAAAGACCAGTCTAGAGGTGCATAGACTTCTTACTGATAAGGGCAGTAATTATCCATTTGCAAAGAATAAAAAGAAAAAAAATAAATAAGAAGAACTGGCAAGCCAGTCAGCCAGCATATTCATTAATGCTTTTCCTATGCTTACAGCCTCCTCTTTCTGCAGTGACAGGCTGTAAATTTGCCATGGGCCGGAGGTGGACTACTCCCTGTGATATTACTGTCATTAGCACAGAGCTCCATATGCATGCTGTGTGGGTGTGTCTAAGTAGAGAAGTTCATGATTTTTGTTTTCATATCTTCTCTGTGCAAAGTCAGGAGAAAGGATTCACCAAAGGCGAGCACTTACGCCCGCTGCGTTCCGTAGCTCCTGTAGTCGATGGCTGCAGAGATGCCAACAACGACCGCAGGGACGAGGTAGCCAGAGAGGTAATAATACTTTCTGCGTGAGAACTCGCTCTCGAAGACCTCAACCAGCATGAGGTACAGCTGCACGCCCTCCAAACACATCCAGGTGAACACAGCCAGAAAACAAAAGTGGAGGACTCCGGCAATGATGGAGCACACCAGCTGACAAGGAAACACACAAAGGAGTTGCACACAAGAGGATGTTTAAGTTCAGTTTAATATCTTTTGAAATAAAAACGAAATAGAATTTTTAATAAGATTATTACATGTTTTTGTCATAGTATAAAACTATAATGCCCCATTACGCTTTGTTTACTCAAACTGAGTTTATTTCTACATCTGAAGTATTCGGTCACCATGTCCTGTCTGTCTAGAAAAGGTCTATTGGTTTGAGTTTAGCCTTCAAATGTTCATATAGTTCTAATTAGTGAACTACTTGAAAGCAAAGAGGACAGCAAATATTGAACCTGCATTCACCAAAGATGCTGACATCAATACAGCAAATCGATGCCTGTGTTGCTTTGCAAACCGTTTCTTAAAATTACAAACAGTTCGTCAATGCATTTTGTGGGGATTTTATATAATCGACCAACACAAAGTAGTGCTACATGTTTTCAACAACTATGGATCTGCACATAAAAATCAGAAAAGTGTGGCAAGAATTTGGATTACTAGGCACCCGAGTCAAACTTTGTCTCTAGCAGCTTTACATATGAAAATACTATCATTTGTGAACAGCAGATTTTAGGTCTTGGAAAATATATCCAAATTGATCTAGCTCTTTCAATCAGCTCTAACCAGCTTCCCTGTCCCTGTGGAAGGAACTTATCATTACCTCTACCATTTATCACTGCAAGGATGTGTTCTGAGTGATGTCTAGATTTAGTTTCCCAGGACACAGATTTGCGTGTTTTATTGTGACACAAGTTTTCTGTATTCCATATATGGCAAAATGTAAATTGAACTTCTTATGTCTTTCTTTCAGCAATCTCTTTCCTCTTCCCAATCTTCCATAAATTTAACAGTTTTCATACTTTCGTTAATAGGCCATCACTATATTAGTTGAAAACGACAATATTATTGTTTACCACAAAGATTTCTGGGAGAATTTATTGTCTAGCAAAAGTTGCTATCATGACAGGCCTATTAAAGACACTATAAATGGTACCGTCTGCCATTCCAAGTAGGCTTTAATTTTACTCAAATGTAGCTATTTTTCTTTCTTTTTGGTGCAACATTTAAAAAGACAAATTAGGAGTAAAATTTAGGTTAGTAAAGGTTAATTGCTCAAGTTGAGACAATTAAACTTAAGAGCCACTGAAGTATAATTTCCCCTGTACCTTTGGCTCCGTCATGTGGATGCCCACGAGAAAGAGAAGCTCTCCAATGAAGAGGTTGAGACAGAGGTTTTTGTGGATAGTGTTGCGGTCACTTTGCAGGCCTCTGAAGAAGCAGAACGTGAAAAGGCTGATGGCCAGGCACACCAGAGACACAGCGATACCCATCCTGGTGATGACGGTGAGGAGGACCTCGTGCATGCCCCCGTCTCTCTGCAGAAACACACGCAGAAAGCACAGACTCAGTTTCGCTCCTGCACTACTCATCATAATAGCTGGCATTTGCGATTCTCTGAGATTAAAGTCCAGTCTGGTGGAAAGATTCATGCATGTAAAGAAAATGGAAAATCATGAGGTGTTCAGGTTAGTTTTATAATAGTCATATTCATGCAGTACTCTGCACATTTATTGGCACCCCTACTGAAGATGAGTAAAAGCCATTAATATAAAATGATATTTTATTGCAGTAACTTGTTCTTGTACTGAAAAAGTAGATTTTATTTAAGTACATTTATTCAGAGAAGAAAAGCCACCAAATTGCCACCACTCAAAAGTTACCAAATACTTTTTAAGTAATCAGAGAGTTGATGGATGTTTAAGAAACATTGGTGATTCCTCACATCCCTTTTCCTTATATAAAATTTCCTCAATTCGATTCACCACTCTTCAAGGTGGCAAATACAAAAAGATTGTGACTTTCAAATAAGGGGCAGTGGTATCGACTGTGATAGGAAATGCATACAAGAAAAGTAGCAATTTTCTTATATCAATTTGCCAAAACTTTAAGGCAAAACTTTAAAACATTCATTGATCTTATTAACAAAAGGACACAGTGGAAAATAAGTAAGAAAACACAATGTCAATAAAGCAACTGTGACAGGGAAATCATTCTTTCAGGGGCACACAAGAAAGGAGAATGTTCGGCATTAATTTTCTTCCAACAGTGCTACAACATTAGTTCCTAAGCAAGAACTACAATACATAGAACAAATGAAAGACAGAGGTTGCAAAAATAATAAATAATAATAAAAGTAATGTTTCTCAAAAAATAATGAAAGTAGTATTAAATGTACCAATTCAGCACCAAGCTACAGGTGATTTAAAGCCTCCGTTGGGACGCCTGGGCTCAATCAAGACTTTCTGAAGCCAAGAAAATATAAATCAATAAATTCAGAATGTCTCAATGGTTTTGGAGACTCTAAAAATCTCGTGAACTCTACCTGTAAACTAAAAATGGGACTTTCAAAAGGATAATAATCTAAAACAGATGTCCAAATGTGTACAGAAATGATTCACAAGACATCGATGAATCAACCTTATTTAATTGGCATCCCAGTCCCCAGACCTTAATCCTATTAAAAACTTGTACGGTGAAATCAAGAGTAGAGTACATAAAGAAGGACCCAGGACTCAGAGGTACCTAGAGATATCATGCAAAGAGAAATAGTCAAAGATTCCTCTATGTGTGCACGCCAACCTTGTGAATATTTATAGGGAAAGTGCTGTTCTTTTCGTAACGGGGGATGTGCAAAGTATTAACAGCAGGAGGTGCCAATAATTGTGGGACTGGTGAGAATCATTTCTTACAATGGAATATGTTCTTAGAATGAATAAATGCACTAAAATTAAATGTTGCATATTAACAAATTTTTTGAAAGAGAGATTATGCTGCTGCAGTGAAAGATTAATACAGTTTATTTCTTTTTATATGAGGGTGAATATGATTTTAAGGGTTCTCTTTTCCGATTTTTTCCAAAATGAAGCAGCTGTTAGATGTATGAATTCTCAGCGCTATATGTTCAACTTGACATCAGAGCCAGAAGTACTTCAGCGCTCATTTAGGCGTTTGACTGATCAACAAGAGACAGGCTCGACAAACTGCAAAGCCCTAATTTAACCCGATCGGGCCTGACGTCATTTGGCAAACGAACTGAATGCGATCCGTCATCCTTTTTTATGCCGCGTGTGTTGCAGAAAGCGACATCAGAAGGTGGGGAAAAAAATTGCCTCAAAGAGCAGCGGCCGTGTGCGGCTGATTCATGCAGCGTTTCAGAAGATCTAAAACTGAGTGGGCAACCGGCCAAGCTGCAAAGAAGAAGAAAAAAAATAGGAAAGCAGCCCTGACCATAAGAAATATCACTCAAACTCATGGTGGCCTGAAAGTGAGGCAATTCCTTCTGTGATATTTGTAATTACATTGAGGTCAGGAGTTACTGTTGAGGTGATATGTATGGGGACTGGTGTGAGGCTGGGCCCAGCCTCTGGGCTCTGGTTTCAAGATGTGGTTAAGGTTGAGGTTAAGACAGATGAGAGGCACCAAGTTCAGGAATTGGAACGCACTATTAAACAAACCACATACTTATCCTCTACATTTATTACTGGCTAGGTCTCTGCTACACATGCTATTTTTCATGTAATTGGATTGTAATTGCATTTTGTAGCTGAATGAATTCTGGACCACTTCAAGAAGGGTGGCAAATGTAAGTAAAAACCCAAGGTTCTGCTGTTTCCCATGATACTAGGGTATGCAGGCACGGAGAATACATATTAGACACGGACCACAGGTGAAACATAATTACTTCTGATAACGTTGTGCCACTTCCTATCCTGATCCACAGCGTCGCTCTTTTAAAATGACAGCCCCACTCTCTCTTTCCCCCACTCCTTCTGCTTATATGCTCACCTTCTACTCCGGCCCTAATCTAATTATCGCCGCTGAGATGCCACTCTTGCACTTGCTACGTGTGCACAAATCATTCAGCAGGACAGGAGATAGAAGGACTAATTGAGAAAGAAAAATAGCAGGTGAGAACAGTAAGGTTGGGGCCACTTACCACATTTCCCCGATGAGCCATGAGGATAGCGAAGTTGGTCAAGTGACTGCAGGAGCAAGTGGTGTGACTCTTATTGGTTTCCAGCAGCTTGCAGCCCTGAGTGGACCAGTATCCCATCATGCTTCGCTCCGAATAATTCCAGAAGGAGCAGTTAGGGTTGTAATAATGTTCCTTCTGCAAAGTAACAAACACACAGAAGAACCTAAATCAGAAAAACAACTGAATAAACTCTTTATGTGTATACATGTACAGTGCCTTGTAAAAACCACCTACCACTGATTCTCAATTGGATTTGGGTCTGGACTTTGACTGGCCATTTCTCACACATGATTTTGTTTGGATCTAAACCGATCTACTTTGGAATTGGCTGCATGTTTTGGCTGCGGGAAGGGGAACCTCGCCTTAATCTCAAGTCTCTTTCAGCCTCCGAGAGGCTTTCTTTCAGATTTACCCTTTATTTGCTAAAAGAAAAAAAACACATTCCCTACAACATGATGCCTCCTTTATAAACCTCTCGGGCCTTCTTCTAAAAAAAACATGCATTTATAGTGGATCCAACAAGTGGATTCTATTTACAAGTTAGCTAAATATCTAAAGACTGCGCATGATTTTATTTAGGGGAAAGAGGTGTGGGAGAGGGCTAGTGCAATTTTCATATTTGATACATTAATGGTTACAATGTGACTAAATGTGAAAAACATAGGAACCAATAACAATACCTGCAGACAACCTAGCACCTTCAAATAGTCTAATAATTATTGAATGCCACTAACAAAGCAAACTACATTATTGGTAACAGGATCTAATTTCTTGGAGATTAAAGATTTCTTTTAAAGTTTTATGCCTTTGAATGATCAAAAATAGGTAATAGAGGCTGTCATAGCCTCCATATTTATTCATACATGCAACCTCTCCTTAATCAACATTGCCAGAGATAATTTGAGAATTGCATTGGTACAATGCAAAACAATTTGCCCCAATGATGACCCCCTCAATGTCTTTTGTCAAAGTCCATAGTGTAACTTCAGTATCCATCAGAGTTTAGTGTTATTAGGTGGTCTGGTCAAATCGCAGGAAGAGGCTTACATCCAGGTGCTCCAGAGTGAAGACCACCGGGTCGGCCACAAACACACGGCTGGACTCCTTTGTGATGGAAGCTGACAGGATGTGGGAGTTGACAGTGAGGGAGAGGTTATGTTTGTTCAGATCCCCCATTCCCCTCAGTGTGGCGTTCTCTGTACTGAGGAACTGGCCCAGGTGTTTGTAGAGCACAAACACCAGCTTGGCCACACCTGCAATGAGACAATTAGAAAATCTAGTAGCTTGCAGAAATTCAGAATAAAGTATTTAGTTGAAGCAAAAGTGCAGAAATTAGGTATCATTTTAAATGACAAGTATTGGAGGGTTCATTGTTTGGATGAACAGAACCCTAAACATATACAGGCACGGCTGGTAAACATGTATAAGCAGTCTTAAAAACCCCCTGATAGTTTCATTCCAGTAACATAATTTAACATCCAAAGTTTTAGAAAAATCTAACCTTTAATTTGAGGACATATGTTTGACAACAGCAAACACAACTTCAGCATTTTTTTTTATCATTTGTTGTTTCCACTTAAATTAATCTTGGGACTTTTATATTTTGACATAAGTCCTCTTATAAGTCCTTTTATGACATAAAAGTCATAAAAGTCCTTTTATTCACCTTTCAAAATGGGAAAGACAAGAAAGTCAGATGTCTACTGATGTTCCCAGGTTAGAAAATGGCTACAAGAAAATATACCCACCTAAATATGTCCATATCTACACTTTAAAGTTTAAACCAATTGTGACAAACCAGGCAAGACAAAGTCCAACGTTTCTCTGGGTTCCATGCTTAGTAAGCAGTATTGCAAGGAAGGTAAAAAATCTCTTTTTTCACATGATATAGAGATATTGTTATAAAAGTTGAATTTATTTGAACTATTTTACATATTTAAATATGTTGAATCCTATACAGTAAGCAAAGAACAAAAGAGTATATTAATTTATTAATAATTTAGGTCCATACAGTAGATAGATGAGATGGAAACTTGAACTATCCAATAGGCTATGTTCCATTCAGTTAAATAATAAAAATCAGATTAAAAAAAATAAAATAAAATCTTATAACATCATCTGAATCATTATCATCGTACCACAGGGGCAGATGTTTCATATCATACATGCCCGCAGCCCCTGTCTTGATTAAATTATTTTTCAGGATATCAAGATAAGAAAAACCCTTAGAGTTTTGAGCCAAAATCGCCAAAATAACTCATCAATCTGGAGATGTGGTTTTCTTTTAGAGATGACACTGAAAGAAAACCATGGAGATTTTAACAGATGTTTATTATATCTAGACGTGTTTTATTTTTTGTTGGGGGGTTTTTGGCATAAGTTTTAGTTTCTATTGAAAATAATTTATATAATCCATTCATCTACCCATCAGACTAACTGTTATATTCTGTTAAATTATCAGTTTTCTTGACCAACTGAATAAAATGTTACTTTTAAGTCTGATGATTTTTATCCAAGCTTCTTAGTGCTTATTCAAATATTTTCTAACTTATGGATTTTCATGGCTTTGGAGATAAACAAAGGATTTGAATTGAAGGTCACTTTATGAGAGATTAAAACTTGCTTTAAGTAGGTCAAGCTACACTTAGCACAAAATGTAAAGAAATGCTTGCTTGGTTGATTATTTCTTTGTTGCAGCAATGCTTCTTAGAATCTTAGCATCTTAGAAAGGCTGTTTCCCTTCAAATAGTGGAATCTTTGGTGTCGTTTACTGGATTTATTGAATGATTAAAGTTTGAAGAAACAAGATATATTGGTAATTTCAACTTTTAATTAATTAACAGACAGACCCCTAAGCAGAGTACAACCATAATACCCTGCCCCATTCTCCTCATGCTAGTCACCAGCATGGTCATGCACTGCTGTGGGATTCCTCAAAGCAATTGTTTCACCTCAGCCACTGTGGTTGTGCCGTTCATTCTGTACAAACAGCACTTCCAAATCAATGCCGCAGGTGTTCGGTAAGGTTGAAAACTGCACAACAGTAAATTTTAATTTCCACGACTGGTAAGAATGCTTTTTTTCTGTGATTTTTATTATTTTTCTCACCATTTTTGCTGTTGACTTTCACCGTGTTGGAGGATAGCTGAAGAGTCGCTCCACCCTTGCTCGTCTGTGGAAACCTGAAGTCTTGCACGTGGCCGTCGGTGCTTATTACATACACATCCAACACTAAAAAATTGAACAAGGTAGAAAGGAAGAGGTTAGCGGAAAAAAAAAACAAAAAAACAAAACAAAAAAAAACAAAACAGGGAGATGCATAAGTCAGACGACATTTTAAAAGCTTTGCTGTGTTCAATAGAGTTCTACCATCAATGCCCAATGGTGAATCTGTAAAAGACTCAGCATTCATTGTAACAGTAACAGAGTCGAGCCTTCTTGGCAAAATCCCGTAGGGTGTCATTTACTTAAAAAACCCATGTCACTGAGCTGTTTCCTGGCATTGTGAAAGCCTCAGAGGCAAGAGCAAAGGGAAAAAAAAAATAACGACAAGGGCTGCGGTGGAGGATGAGTAAACGCCAGCGCATAGCCTGCTGCAGCATGAATGTCAAATATTCATAGGATCAAACATATCATTGTGCTTTTACTTTTTCTTCCCCCCGTGGGCTCAGATAACTCGGGGCTGGATGAGCAAATCTCTGAAAATCCTCCAAATTCCTGCAGTCCCCCCGCCCCTCTCTCTCTCTTGCTCTCCGGCATGCCAGCTGCAGGGTGGTGTTCCCTTTGATGTGTGAAATTACTAAAGGGTCAGAAGGATACACGTATCTGCCCCCTCCCATCATCAACAGCCACACTTCAGCAGATAGGCGTTTCTGACGGACAAAGATGAAGAACTGTTCTCTGGTTTGGGTCACTCTTCCGCTCCATCTCACTTTCCTTTTCCTTTTCTCATCATGTGCTTAGATTTTACCCGGAGAACTAATTTGGTCTTCTAAAATACCTTATTAGAAGAAAAAAACAATCAATTTCAGCTTTTTTTTTTTTACATTTGCAAGGAGATCAAGTAAACTGTTCTCCTTTCTCCTCGTGGGTGTATCTTTGCTCCCGCACTGAAATATTATCTTCATTGCTGCAGATAAGCGACAGCTCAACAGCCTCACGAGGGCAGCCAGAACGCAGTGATTAAATAGTCAATATAGTGCATACTACACAAATGTATTAATCAGAGCTTTTGGTAAAGACAGAACTTGTCGTTATCAGCGCTGCTAACTACCCCTTAATGGGAAAGGCTCGGAGAAAGCCGATAGAGAAGCCGTCTGAATGGAGGGGTGCCATTCAATTGGTTTCCTTTGTTTCCCACCAAAGAGGTCGGGACAGTTCATCTTGCAGCACGTGTTCAAATGAGGTGACTTCACAAAGAAAGATTAAAAACCAATGAGACATAAGACAAAAAACGATGGGGTGAGTGAGGAACCATAACCATAGCAACAAAGAGCTACGAGCAGAAACATGACAGTTTGCACGTTCGAAAAAGACCAGAATGAATGAGACTGCTTCACTAATGAACCTCTTTTTTTTCCCTGTTAGTCAAGTCAAATATGATGTGATGTGAACATTTCACATCAAACCGGCTTTCCAATGAGAAAAGCTGCCGATTACTAAATGGAAAATAATTAAAAAATCAATTTCAGCTCAATCAGCTGAAACAAAACCCCACCAGCAGCACAAATTGAGCCACACATGCTGTGAAAACCCCTTTGCAAAAGTATTCATAACCCTTGAACTTTTTGCTGTATAATGTGTATTTTACAAAATATTTGGCTGCTTTTTCTGGCAGAAAACTAACACTGCGCATCATTCTGAAACATATTCACTGCGAGACATGGCGATGGCAGCATCATGCTTTGGGCATCCTGCTGTTCAACTAGGACATTGAAGCTGATCAGAGTTAGGATGGGAGGATGGATGGAGCTAAATACAGAAAGAAAATCTATTTGAGCGGCAAGATACCAAAAACCTGAACTAGAGCTGCAGTAGATAAAGTCAGATGAGTGTATTTTTATTATGTGTTAGAATTGATCAGTCAAATTAAAAGGTGACCTCAAATTTTACTTCACTCTAATTATTCTACTTTGTACTGGTCTACCACCAATAAATCAAAATAAATTACCTTGAAGTGTGTTGTTACAGAATGAAAATGTAAAAAGTTAAAGAGATATAAAATACTTTTGCTGGATATCATATCTAGGTTTTTAATGGACTCACCAATATTCTCTGCGGGCACTTTCACGATCGCCGGCTCTATCAGGTTTTCCGCCAGCACGAATGCGCCCTCCTCCAGGGTATCTAGGAGCATGGTGGCGGCATGCGTTTGTTCCGTGGAATTCATGTCCTTCCAGGATTTCAGTGCTTCCGGCCTCAGGAGGTTGTCAACGGTGTCCACAATCGCCTGCATCCATAGAGACGAGAGGAAGAAACGTCAGTTTGCCATCCCTCGCTTTCCTGTCACAACTCCAGTTTAACAGCAAAGCACCAAGGGACTGGGAAGCAAATGCTTGAAGCGAACATGAATGAGAAACAGTCAGAGTGATAAAAAACTGGAACTGAAATATCAAGATTGTTCCGACAGAAAACACAAGGGGTTCTCAAGGACAACTAAAATAATAATGATGAAAAAAAAATATTAGGCATTGTATAATATTCTGTTTATGAAAAGAAAAACTTTCAAAAACCAAAAAGCTTTAATTATTAAAGCTGCCTCTAATGTTCGGGTTTCAGAATTCCAGCTTTCCTAACAAACAATTGCTACTCCTGAATCTGCTGATGCTGTTTTCCTGGAGGAAAGGGGGCATTATCATAAAATCCTCATCCAGAGGAGTAGTCAAAACGGGGGCAAAGGGGCATACGGTTTGCTTGTTTTCAGTTTCAATCCTTTAATTTCCTGCTTTCTGATAAGCCCTAAGTAAGCAAAACATTCCAGCAAACCCTACACAAGTATCATATGTCGATAAAACAAGAGTTTCCTTTGACGCTGGATGGCTGAGTTCATGACTCAGGATGGGCAAAAATTAAGAAACAACACGACTAGCTTTGAGAAATCCAGCAGAAATAAAAACAGTTGCAGAGCGATCTAGGATTACTTTTTTAAGTGTGATAATTCAGAGTGACAATTTAACCATAGGTGTCATTAACCACAGCAAGAGCCACCGCAATAATGGTAATTAACCGCAACAGGACCCTGTTCACGGAACCAATTAGCCATGCCTGTGATTTTCCAAAATACTAATTGACCAATGACAGGATCCTCTACATGACTGGACTAAAAACAAAGTAGGACCCGGGTCCGTGCCGAAATTTGATCAACCGCAACATTTAACCACAAAGCTCCTGGTAACCACAACAATGATGACTGTTTCCAGACACCAGGCTGTTAGTGCTCCTTTATATCTGGGAGTTTGAGCGCAAAAGAATCAATCTTTACGGCCCTGACCTTGCAGGCAGCGGAAAGATTGTCACTTTGTGTGCTTGATGTGCATGTAACAGAGCAATACAGACATTAAATGGTCTTCTCCCACCCTGAGGTAAGCCAAAAGGAAAAAAAAAAAAAGTTGTTGAAAACAAAAAAAAGAGAAGGAAAAAACCTGTCTGTCTCTAATTTATGTTAGCGCAGAAAGAACCTGTCTTCTGACTGAATGCTCTTTAAATCTCGCCTGGGTTGGAGGTCAGTTTACAAATCACAGGGGTTCAGTCAGGGGAGCCTTTAGGGAGACATATGGTGAGAGCTTATTGAACAGGACAGTCAACATTCAAGCGGCCTTAAAACCCTTCTTTGGAGCTGCAGCAATTTATTTATTTTTAAGAATGGATTTGGTTTATTTTTAGCTATGCAATGACCCTTCTTCTCTGCAACTAAAAAACTACTCTTGAAAATAAAAAAGTGATCTTTAGATTACTGTGAAAATGATATAAAAAAAAATTATTACACTCCAAAGAGAAACTGGTAATATTTACTATTAACTTAATTAATAATTAATTAAGTTAATACAACAGGAGTTGTATTGAAAATAGAAATATGAAAAAAGGTGCAGTTCAGTTATTCTTTGATGTAAATCTTATGGTAGCTGTGGTTTGTTTAGGGTTGTTGCTTGGAAAGTGACATTTTCTTCCAGGATTGCTGTTTTTAGCTCCATTCATCTTTGCATCCCTGCAGCATGATGCTGCCACTGCCATGTTTCGAGGAGGGAGCGGTGTTTCAGCGCAATCTGCTCTTTTACCAGTGTTACACCAACTGTAGGAGTCTTTGTTATGACTCCTACATTTGCTTACAGTAATCAGCAACTGGATTTTCTTATGACAGTTTTAACTTTTCTTGTGACTGTTTCACAAAAGCCAGTGCTGTCCTGTCAAGCAATTCTCCCACCAAACCATAAAGCCTTTTACTCTTTTGTGATTAATGCTCTGCTGCCCAGTAAGGTGGATGGACATGTCCTGGTAAATCTGCAGAAGCGTCACTCTATTTCGATTTTCCGATGATAATTTGAACCTTTCATTGCACTGGATATTTTAGGGTGTTCAGAAAAATAAATATGGTAATATAAAAAATTTATTAATGTGTATTGGTGTGCCTTAAAAAATTTTGAAAATATATTAATTCAACAGGGTGTGAATACCTTTGCAAAATTCCTGGTTGTGTCGTCGGTCTTTATAAGACCAACATATCGGATGAGCCAACCACTACTAGTAGAACAGTTGGTCCATCCAGCTGGTAGGAGTGCAAATAAATGTTTTCCAAGATAAAAAGCCTGCACCAGCAGTATTTGCTCTCCAAAATACCTTCCAGTTATGCAGGAATTGATGCTACAAGCTGCTAAGCTAACATCGTTGTCGCATCTAAACCTCCCTCGCCACTGTCGATGAATGAACACCGTCTGGCTGAACCCTCCATGCTTTGGCAACTAAAGCCCACTTTGAAGCCTGAAAGAATGAATTCTCTCATTACTACGATGTTGCAAAATATCACCTTGTGGGTTCCGGCCTTACAAAAGATGTGCTTTAAAAAGTGCAGGATGCAAAACATAGAGCCACAAAAAAAAAAAAAAAGCCATTATCATGAAGCCTCTGGGTGCTATAAATATATGTGCTCTGCATTTTTCGTCAATTCATTTAGCAGATGTTGAGTGGATGACCAGAGGACCCACGCCACCTTTTGTTGGGCTGCTAGTGTGGCTAAAACAACATTTCCAAATGAGTGCAAGGAAATACATGACATTTTTCCCTCTGTAAAACGAGATGTCAAGCAAAAAAACAACATAGAAACTGAGTAAACCATAATATGATCATTTGTTTTAGTCTGTGCAAGGAATCTTGTCCCCTGAGTTTATATCATGGCCTTATCGTTCAGCAGAGCCCACCTAAGAAAATAAACTCCAAAGCAGCAGAGGAGAAGTAAAAATTGGAGCGAAATACAAACAAAGAAATGGGCTCGGAAATTAATCCCTCAGATAAAACACAATCACAGTTGGAGAAAAGTTTTTTTCTTGCTGTGGGACAAGGGAGAGTAGAGATTTTACCATGTAAGCAAGTGACAACTGAGCACCAAGGCACTTTGATCACACTTCTGCCTGACAGGGAGATGCAATTACAACCGTGGGAAGGCAATTATTCACAGAACGTGCAAAAAGCCAATAAGAGTGATGGAGAGGGTGAAAAGTGGGAGGAGGGGAAAGGAAAAAAAATGAGGCGAAGACATGTAAGTGATTGGACATTAAGGAGGGAGAATGAGACACAAACGGAATGATATTGACAGGGACATCCTCAAAGGGACCGACAGCAGAGCAGAGACAGACAGAATCGCTGTATTTTCGTACAAGCTGGGTCACCTGCCACAGAGACAACCAAAGATAAAGGCGCATGCGAGAGTCAGACGTCAGGGGCCGGAGGTAGAAACGGCAATGTGAAGGGGGGGAAAAAAAGCCTGGCAGTTATACCTTCATGTATGCTCGGCATGTCTTCTCTCTTTTTTGAAGCTTTTCCGCACAACAAGAGGATCAAGCATAAGAGACAGATTGTAAAGAGAGAGAGGGAGAGAAGGTGGTGAGAGAAAAGGAAGCGTTAAACCATGCAACTTACTATCAATTACAGTATTAATGAAAAGAAGGAAAGGCACAGGTCTGTGAACTATCACCTTGAAATAATGAGACAGATCTAAAAGCTTCCCAGGGGAAGTTAAGGGGCAAATCCTTGCTATAAATATGGATCACATACGAGTGAAGGGAAGAGATAAGAAACACACAGACAGAGGGAAGGAGTAAGTACTGAGACTAGATTCTGTTGCTCGCCATTAGCAGCATGTCGAAATACACCGAGAGGATAAACAATCTGAGGATAAAATCCTTTGTATTCCATTCGATGGAGAAAACAATTAAATGCTAGTTATTTTTATAACCCTCGGTTAATCTCTTAGTGTTAAGTAAGTGGCCGTGTCATTGGAAGCAAGTCACACCATAGAAAATCAAACACTGCTGCTCCTTCCACTGCAACACAGGGGCTTTTATCCAGGCCACAGCATCCAAAACACCTAAGGATATCCACAAAACTTCTGCAGACTGTGACTTTGATTTCAGTTGTTAGTTTGCAGGGAAGGGGCTGCATGGAACCTAAAGGGGCACACAATGGTTTAGTGGTTTCATCCTCCTGGAAACAAATTTATGAATAAACATTTCCAAACTTCATGCACATAACTGCTCAGATGTACACGGTTTTCCTCTTTTGTTTGTTTGCAGAGCATGCAAATTGACAAGCCAACTCCGAGAACTGGAGCGACTTATCTTCACTTGTGTTTACATTTACACAGGGATAAATTTGCAGGCTGCTTTCTGAGGATATCAGATGCCGTAAATGAAATACAGTGTCCGTAGTCAGAGCGGCCATGAGGTGCAAAACACAATAAGATAAAAAAAACAAACAGCAAAAACCAGAAAAGGAAACACCACAGAGGGGAAGTAAAATGTGCATTTGTAAGTCATTGTTTTGAGAAATGTGTTTTTGTTGTTTTTTTGGGGGGTGGGGGTTGCTGTTACTCATCCATAAAAGCATGATTTCCTGATTGAGGGGAGGTTTGTTGACGGAGCATGTAGTAGAGCTCAAAATTGTGCAACACCTGCAACTGTTAATTAGGCATCCTGCACAACCCAACTGAAAAAATTATTACGGGATAAAATATTAAACTTAAAGCTGCAAAAATCTGGCTGCATAAGTGTGCATTTCCTTAAACTAACGCTTTGTTAATGCACCTTTTCATTCAGTTTCTGCATTTAGAAACTGAATGCAGACATCATTAGTGAGTTTTACTAACCTAAATGATAGTTCAGGTATCCATAAAGGATTTTTCTGAAATTTGGTCATTTGCATAATCATGTATTTGCTTAAAGGTATCAGTCAGGGGAAGAGAATCAGCCATTCCAGGGCTTTAGGTATGTTTACCATGACACAATGAAGACACTAGTCATTAACTGGAGACCAAAAAGTGGCATTGCAAATAAGAGACTTTCTCCAAAATTAAGCTAAAGACAAGACTGAAACTGGTCGTACAGAATAACAAGTAGCTCACAGAAGCACTGAAGGAGCTCATGGAATTTCCACCAAGCACTGGTTGTGTTCGGGGTTGGACAACCACTTTTCCATTTTTCTGGACTAAAATTTAAGGTTTCAACACAGATCACTTTTGAAAAACAAAACAAGCCTGGCTGAAATCCCCCAAAACCTTGTGGGGAAATGAGTTGAAGCAAGGCTGAACTGTGTGCACCACTTCTAAAAGGTACCACCAAAAGAACAGTGGATCCACAATCACATCATGATCGTGTTGGCATCATAATGTCTGGTTACTTCTTTCAATAAAACTTTTGTCAAGGTACATTGAACTATAAACAGATACAATTACATCAAAATGGGTGATTCTTCCATAATACTGTAACACTTTTGGGATGACCAAACTCTAGTTTTATAATTAAATCTGAGAGAAAATCTGTTACCTTGTAGAGGTTTGTGGGCAAGAGTTGTCCTCATAATGTGACATATTTGCTAAACATTTGCCAGGCAGAGCAGACAATTATTGTCAAGTCAAAATCTTTTTTTTTAAAATTATTTTTATAACTAATTGTTCTGATTTCTTTTTCAGTTGCATTGTACAGGATATGTGTCAGAATAAAATGGTTCAAAATAGCAGATGTGTGTACGCTTTCGAAAGGCATCCGTAAGGTGCGTATGAAGAGCTAATTTTTACAAAGTTGAAACAAGCTAAACAGAACTGAATTCCCAAAGGGAAACAACCTGCTTCAGGAGTAACGTCATATCAGCCTGTAAGGACAGAAAACTCTTGTGTACATCTGCAGCTGTAATAACAAAGTGCATCAATGTCACTGAGTACACCTTCACATCACTGCAGTGAGGTTAAATCCCTGAAGTTTTCAGTTACACTGTGCCCTTTTTGTGACATTTCAAAGCAGCACTGCAGGAAACCTTCATAAAAACTCCCCTTTATGAACAGACTAGCTGTTTGTAATCTCAGGGATAGTTATGTTGCTGTCTGAACATATAGACACAAACTGTAGTTGTCATTTCAGCAAAATATCACATTGTTTACCAAGCAACAGCTGTCTGCAGAGTCTGAATAATAATGCAATTTTTCAACCTGTCACTCATCTCTCCGCTGTACCTCCGGCGACTGAGAGAAGCAGCCATGTCTCGGACCAGCTCTCTTTTCAAAAGGCGTCCACCGAGGCTCCGAAGGACAGCAGTCCTGCACTTGTCAGCAATGAAGAGTTATTCTCTGTGGGTGTGGGAGGGCGGGGGGCCTGTAGCCATTAGCTCGGATAAGGTGGAACTGCCAGGTGAGCTTGTTTTTCCAAAAGCCCTTAATTACCCAGGAGCTGTAAAGGAATGAGGTTCCCCCTCAGGGCAGAGGCCTGGCCCCTTAGCGTCATTCACCTAAGTCTTGAATGTGATACGTATGTGTGTGTGTGTGTGGGAGAGAGAGAGAGAGTGCACGGGGTTGTCTGTGTGTTATCCGTAAGCATCCTGCTAATGAATGTCTTGGGTTATGCTGACTCTGAGTGAGGGGCAAAGGAGGGAACAAAGTGTAATGAGAGGTTACAACAGGCCAGACCTTGTTGAAGCTGCGTCCGGCGGAGTCCTTCTCGTTGGGCCGGAGCTCCTGTAGCTGTGCGTCCAGGATGTCCACGAGCTGCTCCATCAGCCGCACAGAGGAGCTGACGTCCCCTGCAAACACGGGGCCCTGCGTGTGCCTAGCCAGCTCATTGGCTAAATTAGCCGCACTTTCGCCGCTTCGGATCTAAAAACAGCAGACGAGGGAGGGAGGGGAAACAAGGGGGGTGTCAAGGAAATGTGGGTGATGAAGGCCTGAGATGATGGTTATATAATGCCGGCTTGAATAATTTATTTCACATACATCTCAGAGTCCTAATCCACTGCAACACGGTTCGTTTACAAAAAAGAAGAGGTTTTAGTCACCCGCAAGCATTAGAGGAGTATAGAAACGTACACCAACCAACATAACAATTATAAGCTGTCCTCTGTGATTAGTGTAATATAGTATTTATTATTAGACCCAATCTCAGCTCTGCAGTGACTCATGGTCGTAGTACGTACGCTGACTATATCTATACTAATTCTCATGGTGGGATTGTTCTGTAGTGAGTGATGAATCAATTTGTGCAGAAGGAAGCAATACATATACAGACACAGGAAGCACATTTTCATTCAATCTGTCTGAGATTTAATTTAAAGCTATAGGAAAGGTGATGAGGCTGTATAAAAATATGCTACTGAACAGTTAGAAGACCAGCACTATCACAGCCGTAAATCCATCAATATTAGAGGTAGGACCTAAATAAAATGTATTAAAGCTGATAAATCAGAAGGCTATATTTTTATTGCTTCCAGGTTACATTGTATTAAATAAAATAGATAACTTGTGCAAATTATCATTAAAAACATAGGCTTTAAAAGAGAGTGCAGAATTGAGCTGGTGGCTAATTTTCATTTTGATCGCCCCAAAGCAACAAGCAGCTCTGAAACTCAAAATTATTTTTATTTATTTATTTTTTTTCCTTTTCTTTTCTGATCTGTAAAACTTAGCATTCCAAAGAGCTATTATGTTCTGGTAACAATGGTCCATTTGGGTTAATGTTGTTATTAAAGGAAGAAGACTCAAGGTTAGCTACTCTTAATATTAGCGAGGTGTTTAAAAACAAAGTCAAAGGAAGCGCAGAAATTTAAGAACCTGCTTAAAAAATATTCTTCCCCATAAAATATGACATGTTTGTGGAACATTCAAGATATGAGACAGCAAGAGTAAGCAACATTTTCAGCAGATAATAGGAAAGATGAACAGAGCACAACAAAGTTTCTCTGTTTTATCCTTTTGATTCTTCATGCTCTGTCATTTATATAACATGGTCCATTTGAAAAGCCTTTTAGAGATCTCAGAGTTAAGGTCAAGATTAGACCTGAAAATTTATTGTAAAGTTATCATCACAATATTACTGTACTTATGGATATTCACACAGAATTACTTGGACTGCAATAAGCGTAAGCTAGTTATTTAGCATGCATTCAGATCTTCTATGCCTCTATCACGGTCAGTGATGGGACTTGTTGCTTAATGCAGCATAAAAAGTTTTAGAAGGTGACGAAGTAAACAAAATGTTTAAGTCATTAAGAAATTATAACAAAGCTTTTGAGAAGCAGCTTTTTCATTAAAGCCATAATGCTGAGATGGAGAGAATGCATTTCAGTTTTAAAACTGCTACTGGACAGACTATTCTTTATGTGGCGTTTATGTTCGCAATGGACCCACAGCAGAAAGATGTCCATACTTCATAATTTTTTTTATTATCATAAACCATATTGTTATTGAAACATTTGTCAATATTTTCACAAATAGAATGTTTTCCTAATATAGGTCAACCCTTGTGGAGATGCAGGCTCTCTGGATTTCATTTTCGCAGTTAGCTGTTTTCGGAATACATGCTGTGATAATTGAGATGCTAAAGATAGAAATCTGTAATGATTTTGTATTTGGCTCACGGCTTGAAGATTAGAAACAAATGCAGTTAATGTTGTTTTTATTTCCTCAATTATAGTTCCAAATGAAAGATCATCATTGGCTAAAATTAGTAGTCAGAGCTTTGCAAAAAACTTCTACTGGAAACTGGACTTTAAATGCTGATCACTCTCTCTTCTTATAACCAATGTGAGAATAATTGCAATATGCTAGGTTTCCTCTCGTTTTGTCCCTGCGGTTTTGTATGAATGCAGTTTACTGAAATGGCAAGAAAAACTTGTGTTTATGTGTATATCTGTTTATTCATTTTACTGTCTTTGTTCTTTGCAGATTACATTTGAGGAAAATATGGAATAATATTGCAAAGAAAATAGTGCTGAAACAGTACAAAAAGTATCCAAGGTGATTCGCCGTGCATCAGTTTTTTAAAATCATACTAATTCTGTTTCTATCACATAAAGTGCTCGAAATCAGGGCACAGCTCTTTAGATGCATACGCACTACCACTCGCACCCCCACCCCAGGAGCCCTGAATGAACCTGCTGCATTCATTTCTGCTTTTTCGAACAGAGAACAAAAATCTCTCTCACAGAATGCGCCGTGTTCCTGTTTTATTATAGTGCATTCAGGCTACTGAAGCTCTTATCTGCACATCTACAGCTCTACCTGCAACACATCAAAGAACAGAAGCACTGACGAAAAAGACCCTGGTTCTTTGATTCTCTGTAGCATGCTGCAGCTCTTGGCATTTATGCCTGATTTTTTTTTTTTTAGAGAGAGAGAGAGCATTTCTTTTTTCTGCCACATGACTTTGGCTCCCCTTGCAAGAAAAAGAAAGTGTTTCAATGATGAGTACACTTGACCTGTTCATAAAATAAACCAAGCAAGGAAAGGGGTCACCCATTGCACACAGTGTAGATGTTTGATTTCTGTACTTGATCGCTGCTACGTTTTGTAATGGGCAAACTCTCCGTTTTACCTTTTGTGCCACCTGAGTCACCCAATGGGAGGTGCAGTTGCTGAGGTCCGGCCCCTTGGAGCACCAAGTCCCCATCACGGTGCAGAGAAAAGTAGCTGTGCCTGCAGCAGCACAGAGAAAAAGAAAGAAAAAAAAAACCCACAACAGTTGGAGAGAAGCCAAAACCTTGCTCGGATACAATGTCTCCTGCTGATCGCTCATTTATACAGACTCTCCTGTGAAGGATACTAAATGTTCTGCAGCAGCAGGAATTTTTCAAATGATCTGAAAGGCTGAGAGGAATTTTAATGTCTGCCTTGAAAAAAAAAAAAAAAAAAAAGCATGTTTGGAAAAGTTTAGTAAAAAGCTGTCAAGGTCCGTGTAGCTTGAGATAGAAGGGGGAAAAGAACTGACAGAGCAAGCGAAGTGGCATTTGTTTACAGTTAAAGATCAACACATTTCACAGCTTTCAGCATCTCATATGCTGCCTCATCTTTCAAAATCACATTTACTTCCAATTAATTCCTGCCACACTGACAAGACAAAAACTGACGCTATGTCCTTTTGAAACATTATCTCAGTCTTATTTTTGTGTTTGTATCTGCTGCCTCTATTTTTATTCTGACAGAACTTCCAGATTCTGATATTTACTCCGAATGTGATTTCAGCGCGATTACAACGGCAATGTTGTCAGACGATCACACATAACTACAGCAGAAAAACTGCTTCCCTAACTGCTGACTTCATATGCTTCCAGCAGAGATTTTAACAGCACTAAGTAAACTGTAAGTGCATTATTTAAATTTACCTACGGTGGAAGAGATGCTGTTTCACGAAATGAACAGACCGTCACATTTATTTGTTTGTCCTTGAGCATTTGGAAACAGGCAACAGTTTCTCCCCTGTTATTTGTACACTTTTATCCCAGAGTTTTGAAATAGCATGAAAGCACCAAGAAGGTACATAATGATTTTTTTTTTCTCCCTCCTTGATGTCGGAAGGAAAAAGCTCTAATCATGCAACACTTTGGTTTTAAAACTGACATACTGCCTCGGTGCTGAAACGTGGCTGAGTTGGTGCATGTAAATAGAGGTGGAAATAACACTCTGCTGAGCACACAAATAGGAATCATTTTAAGAGATTCTGTCAGATTCTTCGGATCTTGCTTTTCGCTCATTTTCTTTATTTTAAAACGTCAGTGCTAGAAGTGACTTTTCCAATTGCGACTGTCACCGTACCAAATGAGAACAAACTCAAGCCTCCTGAAATAAATAAAAGCATGGACACATTTTGTTTTATGTTTTTGTTCAGAAAGTGTCTCAGAAAAACAGTGATTCAGATCGACCATGTGGCAGTTTTAAATTGTGTAGATTGTGCTGTACTGCATTACCATTGGGTTGCATCATAATGAGAAATAGGTTTAATTATATTACATTTTATTTTTTAAAGGTGTGTTTTTGTTGGAAGCTTAGGAATTTTTTTTCTTACTGTGAAACTATTGAGCAGCAAAAGAGTAAAAAGAGAACAATTTTGCATGTTTTTGCTGCTGGTAAGAGGGAGAACTAAACGAGGCCTCAGAGTAAAACATCAGAAAAGTTCCTTATTTTAGCAAATTCTTTCAAAAGTGAAACCTATATAGTTTCAATACACATATCTATATATTAAGTGAATTTATTGTTGATATTTTAATCAATCCGGCTTGATGCTATAATCCAAAGCACAATTTCTAGGAAAAAATTAAATATTTTGAACCAACAAATAATACTTTAGAAATACAGCGCACATCAATTACTTCACAAAAAAACAGTAGCCTCTTTTACAAAGAGCTTAAAGCATCTTATAGCCATCTCCATTGTAAAAAGGCCAATAAGGTGATTGAGGTAGAAACCAGTCTGGCTCTTTTACTGCCCTAGAACAAGGACAAAGCTCAAATGTATTTCATTCAGAAATCAAGATCCTAGAGTCCGAGGGAAGAGTGGAGAAATTCAATGTGCTTGAGGTCCTCTTTGAAGTTTTAATTGTCTGTGATGATTTTAATGAGTCATGTCATCTGCTGGTGTTGGTCCACTGTGTTTTATTAAGTCGAAAGTCAGGCCACACTGCTAAGTGTAAACAAATGTGCCAATACTTGATAGGACTGTGGTATTACCGTGGTAGGTTGCACAGCAAACTGGGAGTCTGTGGGGTATTGTCAAAGGAAAAGTAAGAGACACCAGGCCCAACAACACAGATGAGCTGAACGCTACTAAAGCAGCCTGTCTTTCATTTTAAAATACATGAAGATACTTGTCAGTAGGTAGACATTTAAATATTAAGAATCCAGCTTATTTTTGTTTACTGATTTTATGCAATATTCAAAATTTCAGAGAAGAAAAATGTTAGCTTTGCATTAGCTACAAGACATAATTATTGAAATAAACAATTAATTACATCACTTTGAGTAAGAAATCTATACAAGTTTAACTTTGTCTTTTATACTAGTGAAATATACTTTTTTATGATGTTCAGAATTAGGGAAATGCAAAAGAAGATTTAGCATTCAGAACACATCTGTTTATACCCTTAAGGCGAATGGGGACAATGTTTATATTTTCTAAAACATAATTTAATTAAAAGACCTGTATAAAGGAGACAATGTCAGACATTTATTCTTATTTCTACATGTCTAGGGTTTAGGTTTTCATCTTTACTTAATAATGCAGCGGTAAAATCTGTGTTGTATGGTTTTGTTAGTTAAATCAATTAGAGGGATTTAAAAACTTTAGTAAAGTACTGATGTTAATCATAGGCTTGTAGAGGATTTAATAAGATAACTTTTATTTTAGTTAAGTCTGAAGCAGTGCAAAGATAAGCTTATGTATTTTTATTCACAACAAAATAATGATAAGGGTTTTAATCTCGTTAAAGCTCCTACATAAACAACAAACTTTGCCTGACATTTCCAGAAATCATTGAAGTTTACCATTACACAGGAATCTGGGTAATTAAAAAAAAAACTTTGAATTTGTTTGCGTTTTGTCATGTTAATATCATAAACTTCAATGAACTTTATTGAGATTTTATAGACATGCCAGCACAAAGCAGCACATATTGGTGAAGTAATAATGTTGGTTTTTAACATCTAGTACAACTAAAGATCTTAAATGCATTACACGGTGTGTTGAGTCAACAAATAATATTTTATTATTATTTGTTGACTCAACAAATAGTACTTTGACTTACTTTGATACCACTAATAAAAACCATCATCAGAAAATGATCCATCATCAGAAAATTCAATTGGTCTGGCACAACTGCAAATGTAACAAGACATGAGAGGCAGTCATGGTAAACTGAGCTAAGGCAATAAAAGCATTAATCTGGAGCAGATTTTGTTCTTTCAAACAAAATCTGAAGAGTTTAGTGGTTGAAACCTGACAAAGCATAAGTAAATCGACCATTTTAAAGAAAATGAAAGTTTTTACAAAGCACTGAATAAAATAATATGGATTTCAAATAAATGTAGACACTTACCTCTGGTTCCTTTGGGGCACGGTCTCTCTACAGTGGTGCCGGTGTGCGTCTGGGGCCAGTCTATGGCTCGCCTCCTGGTGGCCTCGCAGAAACGCCGGGGCGTCGGGGGAAACTCGGGCACAGTGGGCTCGGATGTGACGGACCCGTGGCTGTCCTCGTAAAGTACCCTCCCCTCTCTGGGATCAGCTCCCGCTCCAGTGGTGTCGCCCTGCCCCCTCAGGGTGGGCACGGTGGTGGTGGTGAACATCGGGGTGGTTTTGGGGACGGATGACGAGACGGAGGGATCCTCGGTGGTTGGGACTAGAGCGACAGAACGGTGAAGCTGTGAGAGATGTGCTTTCTTGGGGTATTGCTGGTTCTAGAGCTATTGCTGGCTGAAAATTAAAAAGGTTTGTGGGGGTGTCGTTTATAATTCCACCTCTGCTCTTCTCCCTCACAAAACAACACTAGGAAAAACCTGACAATGTGACACTATCTTTCACCGTTTCTATTTTACTTAAACCAATAAGCAAGACAAGCAATAGAAGCAGGGCAATCTTTCACACAGCAGTGATTCCTTCCAAGCATGCTCCGTATTGGGCTGATTAAATGTCAACAATGAAGACAAAGGCTGTCTGCATTTTACCTTTTTTCTCCCTGCCTAGTTCGCCTTTTTCCCTTTGATAAAGCTGGAGCGCGGAAGGAGAACCGCACTGCCCCGAGCAAAAACCATACATCAGCAATAATGCGATTCCACTGTATTCGGTCCACACCTACCAAGCAAATCCAAGTGTGACTGCGCACACACACCCACAGACACGCCAGTGTGCAACCCAACCAGTGTCTGCTCTATTACTCAGGTGTGTCCCTGCCTAAAATCACTGCCAGCTCACAGATTGATATCTGCAGCGCAGGGCCTGGAGATAACTAGGAAATGAGAGCAGGAATGGGAAATCAATAAATTTAATACAGTATGAAGAGTCAATATGGATAAAAGAGAAAACACAGTGAGTGTTTGTGTGTCTGTGTGCCTTCGCGGATATCCAAGGCTTCTTGTCTTCTGAAAGGCCATACATTTTTACCCACAACCTGCTGATTGTATTTTAAGATAAAAGCAGCTTCCCACAATGAGGTCTGCCCATGCGAGAAGCCACTATAGTCTTCATCATGTTCCCTGGGTGCTTTTGGGAAAATGCAATATCATGCTATCTGACACTCCATCATCAGACACCTATCTCCATTTCCCCGGGGGAGAATAGTGACAGAGCCGACATTTCTTGTTTCACACCAATCAGCGGGTCAGGGGGATCGTCGCTTCTTCATTCAGGTAAAATATTTGAGTTTATTACAAAGCTGATATCTGTGATGAGGCCAAGAGGCCACCTAAGCATGATGGGGTGGTGGGTGATGCTCATGATGAGAAAAGGAAATGCGACAGAGTGTCTCAAATGTGACATTTCACGGGATGACCTTTTTTCCTTTCCTACATGGGCCGGGACAATTTACTTGCACTCATTCACTGATCATGTGGCTGTCAGCCACACATTCACAGGCTGGTCTGGTCAACATGGCTGGACCTTAAACAGCTAACCCCTGTGCAGTTTGGTTGCGTTATAAAGTAATAATAATAAAAAAAACAACAACATGAAATCAACTTGAGATTTAAGTTGATAAAAGGGTTTTTTATATATATTACATTCATTGTTGTATATTTTCTCTCCAGAAGCTATCGTATTTAATCTGAAAGTCAATATCGGCTCTCAAGCTGCTCCAACAGAACAATGATATCTATAAGAGTGAACAAAAAGTTTCTGATACATTATGTAATGCAGGCAAAGTTTTTTCATTGAGTCAGGGAAAGTGAGAAGATTCATAGGCTGACTTTGGTTGATTCAATAGACACATATAATGCAATATAAGGGCAAGTGTAATTGGGTTTCAGAATATTAAAGCTCTCCATACCTGAGCAAACTTCTGCTTTTCCACAGGCTGATATAAACCCTGATGCGCAGCTGTTTGTAACAGCTTGCTTGCATCACCTGATTAACTTGCTCCTGAGAGTGTATTTCTCTAACTCAACCCTCTGAAGCAACTTGTTTTAGTGCAAATGATCACAACATGCAAATTGTCTGCTTTTTAATTATCTTTAAGCAGTAATATTTTTTCTTTTACTTTTTTATGTCATAAAAGATCCAGTGTAACATGCTACAAAGATTCTCTTGGATTTGTGCATGTTAGATGTTAAATGAAATAAAGAATTATTTAAGGTAATAATTGTTTATATATTTACCCATTAAAAGTTTTCTGATTTTACAGTTCTGTTGCTCACAATAATATTATTTTACTTTTAGTTGTATATCCACTACAGCTTTTTGCAGTAGTTTTTAGGATTTCTTCCATTAAAAATTACTGCCAAGAACGTTTCTCAACCACTGAGGATGCCTGTCTTGTCAACTGTATCTAATAAACAATTACTGTGTATAAATAACACTGATGAATCTAGGAATTTGAAGCAAAATAAAAACAATGGCACCAAAGTTTACAATAAAGTACTGTTTATTCTGGAACCTTCAAGATCAAACTTTCAAGAAATGCTTTTCTAAAGTAAATGCCCCTTCAAAAATGATGTTGAGTATGCTCCAAAACTCAGCAGCTTGTAGAACTACCTTAGGCAGCAATAACTTCAAGCAGTCGTTTTCTGTACGACTTTATCAGGCTCTCACATCTCAGTGGAGGAATTCTGGCCCGCTCCCCTGTAAAATGTTGCTTCAGTTCGTTGTGGTTTGCAGACATTCTTTATGAACAGCTCTGTTAATGTCCAACCACAGCATTTTAGTTGGCTCGAGGTCTGGACTTTGGCTGGACCATTGCTACATCTCAATTGTTGTTTTTTTCCCCAGACAATCTTTTCCCAGATTTGTAGATGTCTTGTTGTTGATCCAAATTCAGTCAAGCCTTGGTTGTTGCACAGATGGCCTTAAGTTTTCAATCTAGAATGGTGTAAAGCACAGAAGAGAACAATGTACCCAGGTCCAAATCAAGTCCAAATCACCACCTCTCCACCACTGCGCTTAAAATTGGGAACTATATATTTTTTTTAGCAAGCTGGATTTGATTTTCATTAATCGTGCTGCTGTACTTTATGGTCAAATGTCTCTACTTCTGTTTCAACTCTCTGTGATATGCATTGATGTGTGTGAAGCGTGTGACGATTACACAACTAATAATGAACAAGCAAATACTTAACTAAATGGAATTGATGTAAAAATAGAAATGAAATTCAATAAGTTCATCTCATTAACTTGTTTTATTAAAAGCGTTGCATCCAGCTACATCAGCCGATTTAGCTGTAGAACAACTTAGCTGTAGTTTCTCAGTGATTTGACCAGGACATCTTAATGCTTTCCATCATATTTTCCGCTGCAATGAACAAGCAATAAATATATTACTTGAAATACAGTAGAGAGGATGGATGGAAAAGTACCTAAATAACTAGTTAATATTTACTTAATATAACTAGTTACTTTTTAGTTCATTTCCAATTAACTAAAAATTACAGAAATAAATTAACAAAACCCATCGATGCAGAAGAAGAAGGTATATATTCAGACAGATAGGTTCTTTCTGGTATTTAAATACTGTTTTCCAGTGCTAACATCCAATCCATTATGCCCTTTTCCTCCCAATTAGGGCACCTTAACTAAGTGGCTAATTACTTTAAACATTTAAAAATGAAATTAGACAAAAATTAAAAGTTTATAAGATCAGGAGAAGAAAATTAATGTTGGAAGGTTATCATTCAAAGTACCTTCTGCTAAATAGACAAATTCAATTCCAGGTTACTTTATGAGATCTATAATTTGCAATCACGGGACAGATAATCGTTTTAAGCTTTGAGTATCAAGCTGTGACTTATATTGCATCTCTATACTTAATCTAACACATTACATTGCAAATGTGATTTTTTACATGAACAAGATGTTGAAGACTTATGATACTGAGCATAAATTAAGGTCGATCAGCCAATAAAAATGGTAATCTTGTGATTTGGTGCAACTTATTGTTTTAAAGGTTGACGGGAAAGGGCCATTATCTTTCTTATAAAGGAAGAGAAACTGTCATTTTTTTAATTTGAGTTTGTTTTCATCAAACTACAACCTGAAGGACATTGTTAAAAGATTTACAGAGAAATTACAGAAAAGTCTGTAACCTGGGACTTTTCAGAGAATGTTTTTCCCTTTCAACTTTTTCCTCTTTCAGTTGTAAACACACAACTAAATAAATAAATTAGGCTTTACAAAAATCTGAATTGTTTAAGGAATCTTCAATCAGCATGCTTCTGGTTTTTAAGCTATTAGACACTTGGTCATCATCTTCCCCGTTCCCTCTTCGCTCTTCTTACTCTTACCACCATCATTTCACCTTATTTAATCAAAGAAAATCTTTGTGGTTCCTTGTAGTCATCATGTCTTAAGTCTTCAAATCAAAGTGTGGGTAACATCAAGACAGTCAGCTAAGCAACACAGCTCCTCTGTACTACACAAAGTAATGCGCTCAGAAGGCAACACATCTGCGGGCTTATTCTGATGCCTCTGCACCATGAGCTCTACAATTTTCTTTTGATTGCAAAGAGCAACTCCCTCCAGTAAGAGCCTCGCGTCCTCTGATAGCACTCATCCAAGAGAGGGCTGCACCAATTAGCTTGCATTCCTCTCAAGAGGCAGTGAAGTCACTCTTTATAGGAAATCTGACACCAAAGAGCACGCCGCTTTGCCATATGGTGAATATTGCCTCTTGTATATAATGGAAGAGTTTGAGATTGAGCACTTGAAAAATGACTATGACCAGTGTCAAAGCAGAGTGTGTAAATTAAAACACAGCTAAAGGGGAGAAGGAATATCATCCCGCAAGATCATCAGTTGAAAACGCGGGAGATGAAGCAGAATTAGTTTCATCACATTATGGCCCCCTTGAGTCATTCCTGAGAGGGAGATGGCAAAAAATATTAAAGTGTAATCATCTGATGAGAAGAGTGCTTATTCTGTTTGTCCTTGATTTTATACCTCAAACCTTCCCACTAGCAGAGCTTTACCTAAATTATAAAGTCAGAGTATTCTCTACCTGTCCAGACAGATGCATGAATAAATAGATTGTAAGCTGTCTAATGCTTGCTATTAATGGAAGTGCAATGACAGCTTGCAGTCAAATCAAGCTGTTTTAATTAGTTTCAGTTTTGAAGATGAATCACTTACATGGCTAATCCTCCTTGTATACTAATAAACAGACACATGCGGCTTATAGGAAATTAAAATGTGTAAGAATATCAAATAATATTGAAATGACCCCACATCTCTCTGCTGCTATTCCCACGGTAGGCATTAAAAAGACTATATTGTGTGCTAGATATTAAATGGATAGTTCAAGATGTTTGAAGTAATGTTATGCTTCAGGGGTTTAAGCAGAGCATATCTTAAAACAGTCCATGATTCAGCTTCATGTACATGCTGCTTTATGGAGCTCTAAACCGTTGCCATCCTTGCAGCATGCTCTTATTTGCACAGAAGCCGATTACTATTTACAAGGTGCATAGAGGTTGGAGGCGGCTCAACACCAATAATTGTTCTAAGAGATGCAACAGGAAACTGGTTGTCTATAATTATTCAATGTTTCCCAAGATGGAGAATCTGTAAAGGCTGTAAAATATTTCATGATGGCGGCACAAGCTTTTGTGGGTAACAAAAGTAAAAAGAAACAAACTTTGTCTTGTAATGGAACTTTTTATGACATTCTAGATGATTACTATTTAACGTGCGGACAAAATCATGACAACTAAATATATTTGCGTAAAAACATTAAATGCAAACAATACATGTGTCTGCTATAAGCAGAGGTGTGGATGTTTAGATCTTCATTTTTATAATGATGGACCCTGACAGGTGAAACTAAAATGTTCAAATTTTTGTCTAGTAAGCAAATGAACCATGCTTAGCACAACCAGTTCATAGTGGCCCTCCTCCTGTGAATGTTGTTACATGACTCAAAGTTAGCTACTGACAGTATCAATGTGCAGGTGAAAAAAGTCACAGATGTTAGGAGTAATTTAAATATTACCAAAATATAATTAACTTTTTTAAATTTAAATCCAGTTTATGACATTGAAATTAACAAATGCTACAGCCTAGGTCTCACAGCATTTTGACTGGATGCTAATAGAATGTAGATGTGGAAAAAACTTCCATTTAGCAAAACGATATTCAGAAGGTCTCAATCCCATCTGTTAGCTTTAGCATGTGGGACATAATCTGGATGCCACAAAGGCACCAAGAGAGTTATCTACAGCGACTAAGATGCTAACTACTTATAAGCTTCTAAAAAGAACATAACTTTCAAAATGTTGTCCCAGTAACTGGACAGCTTAGCAGAGATGAGAGTGGAAGTAGGACTCTATGCAGCCTGTATCATGCGCATGTGGCTCTACATAAATCCATGTGTAGCTCGCCTCAAAAACAAGGACGTCTCAGAGGTTGAAAACTGAGCTTCAGTTGCCTCTTCACCTGGAGCTCAAGCTGATAATTAATGACAGAGCAACAAATCCCACAAGACATGAATTTTACATCAGGATGTTTATAGGCGCTCGTGCTGTTTCTGCTTGATTCAGGGTTACATGATGGCAGCGTGGATCGTAAAGAGTAACAAGATAACTCAGGCACTCCTGAATTTCATTCTAAGGAGCATGCCATCATTCCTTCAAAATACAAAAATAAAGTAGTTAAAAAAAATATATAAAAAATTCTTGGGCTGACAGCTTTATTGACATTTGTTCCTTAAAAGAGCCATGGACGAGAAAAGCTCTGCCTGACATATCTTGTGTCTGCGTGGGGTAATTTATGAGGCCTGAAGAAACCGAACACTGTGGAGCAGCAGGCGTAACACAGTCACAACGAGACAAGTCTGATTCAGGAGGAGGAGATGGCAAAGCAGCGTGCTGTACAGACACACGCGTGCGGACAGGAAGATATATGTAGAGACAGAAATACACTTGGAGCAAAACACTTCAAAACTCCCTGTCATGTACACCTATGAGGTCCACTAAAACAGTCTCCTGCCATAATCCAGCAAGCAGAACAATTAAGGCTGCTCCAAATCCCCTGACTTCTTTTGCTTCAGACTCTATTTCTGCTGCCAAACATGTTTTAGAGTGTGGAGCACAGGCTTAGCGCGTGATACATCTATAAATGTTCACAGTCTTCAAGGCTCACCTGGAGGTGTCATACGAAGATATAAAAGCAAAGCAAAGCTGAGCAAGATACAAGGCTTGGTTTAGCCAGAACAAGACAAAAAAAAAAAAAAAAAAAGACAATAGACAAACTTCTTTCTATGTGGAAATAGGTCTGGATTGACCGAAAGAAAAAAGTAAGTAAGGTAAATGTTAGGTCAAACGCCTAATTTAAATTTTTTATATCCATTAACTAAATTCAAGCTTCAAATCTAAACTTCAGTCTATAATCAACTAACAGTGCATACTTTGATGCACTGTTTTTGAGTACTAAAAGCAAGATAAAGGTTGGAGACAAATCCTTTGATCCAAAAAGAGCATAATCTTGTAATTCCTTCATTTTCTGTCGGACTCAAAACTACAACATCTACCAAAGAATCATCAAAGGATGATCAAAGTAAACTCTTTATCCGCACAGGTTCTGACCCAGAATTTCAAAACACAGGGAGTCTAATATCTTGACAGGTTGGTGACCAGCTTTATCTGAAGGCCTGACCACACAGGTCATATAGGACTGAGTAAAAGATTG